>CM031569.1:289770-411659 GCA_018467065.1 Ephestia elutella
TCCCAATTTTATCAACCGACTTCCCAAAAAAGGAGGAGGTTATATGTTTCGATGTATGTATGTTTTTTTTTTATGTATGTTCGCCGATTTCTCCGCCTACAGTGGACTGATTTCCGAAATTGTTTTTTTATTCGTAATGATATATACCCAAGTTGGTCCCATTTTAACCACGCTCAGAATCTGTTCGGTAATTTTAAAGATACCTAACAAAATATAAAAATACCAACATTGCATTATAGAGCAAAAGCCCGCGATAGCATGCCCTTCCTTATTTTATTAAAACTAAAGATTTTCTGTGTATGTTCCAAACATTTAGTGACTGTAAAAAGTTGGATCATGATTACTTAGGCAGATTATTTGTAGCAATAACATTTAAAGTGGTAACTCAATATCCTTAAAGTAAAGATTTTTAAAGATTTTATTCCTAATAATATAAGAAATCACGCCATCCATTATCAGGCAATTGGTGCAGATATAAATCTCTGCTAGACATTGTAACTTTACTAAATTATTTGTTTTATTATAAAAGCTGAATTTGTTATTTATAAAAGCTGAATTTTTGTTTTATTATAAAAGCTGAATTTAATATGTATTACTTTGGAAGGCCCCAAGGGTGCTTTTTATACCTATAAAAATCATCCTTGCTATCCATATTACCTGCATAAGCAACTAAGATCCAAACTTCATACCTAGTCGCTAATATTTTTTACTTGTATATACCACGCAGAGAAATATTCAGCATTTTTAAAATAAGGAAGGTTTGGTCGTCGCGTGCTCACGGTCTATTTATGTGCCAAAAATAATAGACAATTTGACATGTTCTGACATTTCAAATCAAACTGACATAAAAAGTTTCGAATTCTTAATTCTTTATTTTCGGCCACCAGTGAAAGAAAAGTTTAAGTTTTTATTAAAGAAAATGAAAAGGTGTAGAAGCACTAAAAATGATAAAATAAAACTTTTTTCCAAAAAAGTGAACCGACTTCTATAATAAAACTTAAAATCATGAAATAACAATAAAGAAAAATGTATTAGCATGCTACCTACTGAATGAGGTGAAGTCGGTGCCAAATTTAATATTAAATAATATAAATTAACATTAGAATCATGTAGGTACATATACAAAATGCCTAGCTAAACAATTACATAGTCCTGCACTTGGCACCGACTTCACCTCATTCAGTAGGTAGCATGCTAATACATTTTTCTTTATTGTTATTTCATGATTTTAAGTTTTATTATAGAAGTCGGTTCACTTTTTTGGAAAAAAGTTTTATGTGGGATTGTGTGGCAAAATAAACACTTGGGAACTTTGAAATTATTTTATTTCGAGCACAGGGAAAATTTAACATTACACCGTTCGTCATAAGAGAATCAATCTGACGCCATTCATCTTCTTTCTCGCTCCCTCTCATACCTCCCTCTCTTACATCCGCTACGTTCCGTTATGACAATAGACAATATGTTTATTTTAAGCTGCATTCATACTTTGACAATATTCTTATCCCACATACATAATTCCTTTGCCGCAATGGTGAAAAAGAATGCCCACAGTGTTATACAGCCCTCTACAGTTAAATCAGTGACTATTTATCCTACCGATAAAAATAAATCTAGTGAGGAGACCAAATCACTTGTCCAAACAATAATTAGGCCAGAAGAGCTAAAACTTCATGTCAGAGGAGTAAGAAAAACCAAAAATGGTGGTGTCATCATTAGTACTGCAACCAAGGACGATGTCGACAAACTTAAACAATCTGTACAACTAACGAGTTCCGGTCTTGTGGTGGATGATTCCCTAAAGCGCAAACCCAGAATAGTAGTTATTGGTGTGCCCTCGAATATGCAGGAAAAGGATGTATTCACCTATATCTATGCCCAAAACTTAGCTGACAAACTACAAGATATGACGCTCGAGACATTTTTATCTTCAATAAGACTGAGTCATAAATCTGGGAAGAAAGACTCGCATTCCTGTAATTACATCATTGAGGTCACAGCACAAATCCGTAATATCACAAGACAGGTTGTTTGTGAATTGGTCATCATGCCCAGTCAGGGATTTTACCCTAATAACTAGGTGCTTCAAGTGTCAGCAGTACGGTCATGCAGCCAAGACATGCAGAGCCGAAAACAACACGTGCGGACACTATGGTCAAGTAGGTCATGCGGTTAAAGACTGCGCTAAGAAGGCAGAGTCGCCAAAATGTGCAACTTGTTTATGTTTTAAAAAGCCAAGTGATCACAAGACTGGAGATTCAGAATGTCCCGCCAAAATTATAGCAGAAAAGAGATATATCTACACTGTAGATTACGAAGGCGCCTGACAGCGCATTTTTATAGTTTTAAATATTTTTAAGTTCTTAGTTTTATTTGAAATACCTACTTGTTTTATTGTAATTATTGTGACCTAAATTATTCACTGCGACCTAGACCGCACCTCTTGTTACACAATAATATACATACTCTGCTTACATATATACAATTTTATAATAGTTATATTATTATTATTTTACATATTTTGTTAGTCCTTTTGAATTTATTGATTAGTTTGTTATTTTGTTCGTATTTTTACTTCAAAAGAATTATTCATGATCTGTTTGGTGAGTCCTGGTGACCCGTAATACAGGTTCCTTGGATACCTAGCATGGGCACCAGTTCTCCACAATCACGCAATTTTAGTTACCTAATTGATAAGTTAATTTTAGTACTGTGTTAGCTATAATATTTGTAATTGTATTGTGGATGAAAACAAATATACGATTTATATTATACATACATAGAATCATGTCTTTATCCCTTACGGGGTGGACAGAGTCAAGAGTCGTGAGACTCGAAGGCCATGCTTAGCTGAATAGTGGGGTCTCTGATGGAATGGAGATTCAGGTATAGTGACAGGTTGCTATGAGTGGAGGAATCCCCAGTTTAAAGCTCCTTTCCTCGATTGACTTTTACAATCTGCGCTGGGAAGAGAAGCAGCTGGCACATTCTATGTTTTTTCTTTGCTCCCAGACCAGCATCTTTTATCTAGTAGTTTTACAGACCAACACAAAATTTATTAATTATTTTGGCTTTTATTGGCCTTATATAGACACGTAATTTTAACGCAGTGTTCCGTAGTATTAGTATTATTATTTACTACTAGGCTGGCGCCCGCGGCTTCGCCCGCGTGAGTTTCGCTTAGATGAAAAAATCATTTTGTGTTCCAAACCGTTTCAGATCTTCGATCTTCTTTTTATACGTCTACAGAAAATGCTCCTCTGATTAATCAAGTTTTGCTAAGGCGCTATTTCCATATATGATATAGTGTAGCTGGTCTCTTGGAGTTATTCATCAGATGTTCCAGATCTTCAATTTTTATAAGTCAGCAGAAAATGCTCATCAGGTTGAACGATTTTTGCTAAGGCGCCATTTCCATATATGTTATAGTGTAGCTGGTCTCTTGCAGTTCTTTATCAGATGTTCCAGATCTTCAATTTTTATACGTCAGCAGAAAATGCTCATCAGGTTGAACGACTTTGTTAGGGCAACATTTCCATATTTCTTATAGATTAACTGTTCTGTTTTGGTTCTTCATCAGGTGGTCCATTTTTCAAAATCAATTATAGCCTAAATGTTGCCCAGGCTTAATAGCTATACAACAAAAAAAGTTTCATTCAAATCGGTTCAGTACTTTCGGAGATTAGCGTGATCATACATACAGACAGACAGACAGACAAGAAATTAAAAAAAAAATTTTTCTATTATTCTTTTTAAGTGTCCCTCTATCCATTTCAGTCAAAAATACTAAATGTACAGACAAAATATTTTTACTGTTTTATTATATGTATAGATATGGCCACGCCAGCGCGAGCACAGACGGGTGATCAGTCCACTTATGCTGGGACCATTTCACCCAATTCCCGAGTATAAGTATGTTTTCACTAAGTTTGGGTTACACGTGTCAATTTACGTTCAATTTTGACAACCTATTTGACAACTGATGCAAAGTCTCTTTACCTGGGAAGATGTCAGAGCCATCAGTTGAGCAGTCAGAAGAAAAAAACAAAGAAAAACCTCGATAAGACACAAGCGAGCAAAGCCACTCAGTCGGGAGGAGCAGGCTTATCTGAAGGATCGTATAGCTAAACTTAAACAAGTTAAGACAGGCGTTAGACGGTACAAAGGTACCGATCAATCATTGGTTTAGTGGTAGTGAAGTAAATAAAGATTTTTTTTACTTTTTTCTTCCTAACTTTATCTCTCAATGTATGGAACAATATAAGTTATTGATAAATTAGGCTGGACGTTTATTTATTAGGGAAATTTATTTAAATTGATTATGTCAAATGTGTCATCTCAACGAATCATTTGTCTATTAAAGATTCAGAAAAACATCTGAAAAATTAATGCGTTAAGAGATCCCTTAAGTCCGCCGTTACCATTTCTGATTCCATCTTATTTGTAATTTATTTATGTAATTTGTGCAATAAAGTTAAACACATTATTACAAACAAACAAACTAGCGTTTAGTACCTCAATCTCAAAGTAATGATGAGAACTGGCTAGCGATTGGACTGGCAATTTTTTTTTTCAACGTAATCCAAAGTAAAAGAAAAATAAATATGTGAGTTTAAGGTCTGAAAATCTTCGAGTATCAGCAAAAGCGATTGATTGAGTAGCATCTGAAGCAACAAGGATAGGAAACAAAAAGGCCGCGATTTGCAGAGCATTAACAAGAGGACAGCATTTGCATAAATTTGCGTTAAGTAAATGGGACCCCTTGACAAGTTTAATCTTGTCTTCGGAATTTATTGCTCAGTTGCAACCTTCTGCTGCTTGCTAAATATTTGTTCAGTTACAGTTGACGCTTTGCTTGGAGGTGGTGTATTATAAATTCAGATTTTGTAAAGTCTTTTCGTTTTGAAGTTTTTTGTGTCTTCTTTGCAAAAAATAAGATCAACATATCAAAATACCCAGAATTATACCAAACTAGTTTTTGCCCGCGGCCTCGCCCTCGTCAATATCCTACAGGAACTGGTTATTACTGGGGATTAAAGGTACCTTTAATCCTTCTCAGCACTTCTAACTATGTGTTAATTCAAAATTTCTGGAAAATTGGTTCTGTGTAGATAACGCATGAAGAGGTGTCAAATAAACAAACTCACTTTAGCATTTATCATATTAGCTGGTATTGCTGCTATTACTATTGTATGTCTCGTGATCGTAATTTTACTGTATATCACTATAGACGAATTTTGATAAAAAAATAAGAAAAAGCTGGATTATCAAGTAATACATTTGAATTTCCGACGGAAATATAAAATAATAGCGCACTGAGTTTTATATTGGTAGGTAACAGTATTATTCAGTTTCCCTAAAATATAAATTGCTTGTAAATCTGCCTAAAACTAACTACCCAGTTCTTACTGGAAATCAAATCAAGAACTTTCTATTCTTACTTTTACATAAAGCAGCTGTCTATGAAGTCTTTTCTCCAAAATAATTAAGCCTCGGTTTATAATTAACTCCCAGTTTAGGAGCTGAGGCATAGTTCGCCGCGGATTCCCGGAATACTTGTGAAGTCGGGGGATCCGGGAGAATTTTCAATAAAACATTAGAGTGTTTAGATCTACTGACCGCGCGGATAAGAAAACGTTCAAGTCATGAGATTTTCTCGTTTATTTTTAACTAGCTGTTGCCTCGTGGCTCCCTCGCGGCAAAAAAGTGTTTTTCATACAAACTTTGACCCCCATTTCAGCTCCATGGGAGTTGATTTTTTTTAAAGTATGTTTGATCCCGGGTCTTCAATTATATCCATACCAAATTTCATCAAAATCAATCCAGCGGTTTAGCCGTGAAAGCGTAACAGACAGACATATTTTCGCATTTATAATATTAGTATGGATTAGCTGCTCCCTGGGTTTCGCTTCCGCAGGAATTGAAAATTTTGGAATGAAAATATCTTATGTGTTCAAGGTTTCATTCTACCCGTGTATTTTATCGAAATCCGGAGATTTTACGTGAACATTCATTCTCACAAAACTTCACGTTAATACTATTAGTAGGATTTTGAAATGAATCAGGGAAAGATTGGGTAGCAGTTTTACATAGTACCCTAAATAACAAACCATTTAATATATACATTCCCATTGATCCCATTTTTGACATCCCTGACATAATATGTATTAAATTGCTTATTAATCCTATGATTGACTAATTTTTAATGATATTTTTTTGAGTGTATTATTAAATTTTTAATTGTATTTTGAATTATTTGCGGCAAGCCATCTGACTTAATTTGCACACCGTTTTAACGGTTTAACATTGCTGCTATGTATCATCTATGGATTTTTATGTATTCAACAAAGTTTTTTTTGGCAAATAAATATATCTTCATTTTTACATTATAGTAATTAGAACCGCAATCGCCCAAATCTTAGACCACAGCCCCTCAAACTCTCAATTGTATCTCGCGAGCCCAGTGGCTCTCAAACTGAAACTGCCGAGAAGCCACGGATCCCGAATGCGAAAACTTTGCAATTTCTTCTTCTTATCTCGCGTCAAACTCGCTTAGGATTTAGTGCAGTCTATGTTTTAAGGTTAACTTTTGTCGCATTAAAATAATTGCTTTAAATTATTCAGTTTTCAAGACAGTTAATTTAAGGCGGTTAATTTAACTTTAAGGGGGTTACTGTAAGTTTGACAGTCTCATAGATTTTTATATTATTAGTAGGTACATTAATATTGAAATAAATAAAAAAAAAATATATTTAGAAAGCTTGTAACTCAGCAATGATATGTTGTGTAACACACTTTTCCGGACAACTTGACGCTTTATTTGACGCGTGAAAAAGCTAATCTTGTTAAGTAACATCCGTCCTGCTGTGTCTATTTCGTGAGGTACCGTCAGCATATCAAGTTTCCGCGCACGGACTCTACGCCGCGGTAATAGATAGTGAGTTTGCGATGAATTTGGGCAGTTTGATCTGCTGGTGACGGTACACGGTCCCGGGTCAATCAGCCGCGAGTGGCTAACGAAATAAACTGTCGCTTCCACATTCACACGCCGGGCCCTTTGAGAACTATCCAATTTAACGGGGCTTAAATTTGGGTGTAACAGTAGGGACTATGAAATAAAGGATGTGTTGGCCACTAATACGGATTTCATTATACATATTATGACGCCTGTTTCCCGTGGTAGACAGAGACTACTGGGTTTCCACTTGATACGATCCTTACAGATCCCCTTCATTTCCTTTATGTCACTACCCTCTTCATACTTAGTAAAAAAATCTACAAATACGCAACAAACTTTTTGTACGTGAAGTTGTAAATTTTATTTATTTTCGTTGTGAGTAAAAATAAACCGAATTTCCTAAATTATTGGTTTCCGAGTTCCGTAAGTTGGTTCTCTATCAAAATAGGAATTTTTCAAATCATTATGAGGATAATTTCACGAGTAATGAAAAATAGAACTGAATTAAAATCCTCTTCAAAAACAAAGCGGAATCAGGAATCTTCGCGTTTGAAATATTCAAAATTATGCTTTTACAGAAACATTACATTTATTATTCATTGTATCTTCCGCGAGCGAGAGGCTCCCCGGGGCAGCATCTCTCCTTATCTATCACGACGTAGTTAAAACTCAACTTTTCATCCCATTACCTCCAAAATAATAATAATATTTTTTTTTTGTGAAATCGAAAAATAAATGGATATTTCTAAAATCTCTTTAATTTTTGAGAAATATATATTATAACATATTAATAAAATCTGCTTTATGACAATTCATCATCATCATTCGTCATGATTACGCGCGAACGAACACCGATATATTTTGAAGCGTTCAAGATTATTATTTGCAAAAAATGAAAATCAATATACCTATTACCCATATTCCGTTCTTACCTTAGGTAATTTAGTAATGTTGAGTAGGTAGTTAACGTAAATAACAAACTGACAATACCTGAAACAAATTATACATTTCATTAATTAATAATCATAACACCCACAATTTATAATCATAATGTATCCCTACATTTTCAATATGATTTTACTTTGCATCAATAATGAATAAACAAGAATATTGTTGTAAATAGCAATGTACTAGTTTCTCCATTATTATAGTTTACAGACCACTATACATTAAATCAAAACATGATTTATAAAAGCGGGTGACAATGCTATAAAACACTAATAGCATTGAACAAGACAAAATAAAGGAACAATTGTGAGAAGTAGATCTTACTAAACAACTCAACTATCCGGTTCAATTTATTGTGCACTCAGATAAAGAAAATAAAGACGCCACGAAATGTTAAAGGAATTCTTAAAGTGAAGTACAAAATAACAATAATGAAAAAATAAGTAATAAGGTATTTGTTTATGTATTCAAAATTATTTATTTATGCAGTCTTTGATTGCCACTGCCTCTCAAGAACTTAAGAGAACTTAAGTTTTCTTAAAAGAGGCAGTGGCAATCAAAGACTTTCCTTCTCTTGTTGTTGCTGTGTATAAAATTATAACAATTCAAACACTTGACGAATTATCACGAATCATTTTAAATGAAATTCACATTTAAGTTATCTTGATTTTAAAACGGCCCTTAATATTCAGTCTTTACTTTTTCTTAGTTTGAGATTGGCCTAAAGTTTTACAAAAGTTGCGTCTTGAAATATTGTCACTCAAGGAGATGAAAGTTATAAGATTTTTGTACACAATTTGTTTGTGGGGTAAATCATATTAACAGAAGATGGGATAGTAGAATAGTAGTTTAAAATTGTAAGCGGTTAATAGAATTTTAGATTTTTAAAACCTGTAGTATATATTTTTTTTATTAGCCTGTACTGTCCCACTGCTGGGCATAGGCCTCCCCTCTTATTCGCCATTCTTGTCTATTCAGTGCATGAGCCCTCCACTCTCTATCCGTAGCATATTTATTCTTTGTGGCATCCCTATTTGGCTTTGTTATATGTTAGTTCTTGTAACTAGAGCTCCCAAGTGTTTTATGTATTCAAACTATATTTTGTCATAATTATATCTAGAAAAAGTCAGTCCAACATTTCATAATAACACGAAGCGCAGAGCCTGATACGATCTTCAGTCAGGAGAGGACGTTACAGAGAATTAATATTATTTTAATGGGACTTCCTCCTTCATAAATTTCTCTTATCGCTCTCTTTTAGCATTTTTGTTCTTCCCTCCAAGTCTTTGTACATTTTATGGCGTATTCGTAAATTATAAGTCATGAATGCGTTTAAATAATGAGATGTGCAGGAGGTGAAGTATTGAAGAGAAAAGTAATATATTGTTAAAAGTCAAAAATTACTTAATAGGTACAATATCCACACATTCTTACTCACACACATTCCGCATTTATAATATTAGTGAAATAGTATAGTGACATGAAGTTTTATTGGACCATTATTCCGGAAATCAAGCAAGATATATCCACCCTGGTAAGCGAGGTGTGGAAAAAACTACTCATAAATATGACGGATATTGGAATTGTACATAAGATTTTAAACCACAGCTTTTAAACTTAGTACGAAATTATCAGTCCAAAATATTTGGAACGGAGAAACACTACGGAGAAGTTAAATCTTTGTTGCAAAGCAACTTTCGACAACCCTATTAAGTATTTTGAGATTCCCTAATATAACGTTGTAAGGGGATATTCACACTAGCTCGAAAAGATAGTGGTTTTTTTATGAGTCATATTGAAATATTTATTATTTTTGAAGAAAGCAATTTACAAGGGACCAACCCTTGTGTAAAGATATTGGTTGCAAAAAGTTAACATTTTTGCCTAAACTGTCGGCAGTAATCGATGAAATGACCTTACATAAGTCAGATTGATCTATCATACCGAGGTACATTATAGCTATGCCTGCATAAGTATAACAAAACTGTGTTGTATGTTCGTACATAGAAGTTTTTGAATTTCTGTCTGTGACGAAAAATTAAAGTACTGAATGAAATGTGTTTCATAGTTGTAATGATGAAAGTCTGATGCAGATTTCATCTTGCTACGCAGATTTAAACCTGAGTAATTACATGAACTTGTGTCTTCGGAAATACATCGAAATTAACTCAATATGTAAATTAATTATCGACTTTCAGATGCTTGAAGACTTCAGTGTGAGCTGTCCCTAAGACAGAAGCGATTGGGGTGGAAGGTATCAACTAGCTCCAACACGACCAGGCTAACCTGATCTTTCCTTCATTATAGGCACTTCAGGACAACGAATGATATTAAAGAGCATAAATGGTTCGCTTCATACCTTGCGGGCAGAAAGCAATACGTCGAAATCGAACATCATAATTATGATACTGGCACGGTCCAAAATATACGATCTAATTGCATACCCATGAACTCTTCGATTTCCCAAGGGAGCGTGCTTGGGTGTCTATTGTTCCTATTATATATCAACGACCTCCCAAAAATAATAAAAGAACACTGTGTCCTATTTGCTGACGATGTCTCGATCCTTACATCAACCAATAAAAATAGCTCGAACCTTAATGAACACCTTACAGAAATTCTTAAAAATACTGCGGACTGGTTATGCGACCATAATCTGGAAGTTAATTACTCTAAAACAAAATTAATGGTCTTCCACCCACACCAAAAACCACCATTGAACCTAAGCGTGAACCTTAATGGGATAAACTTAGAGGTGGTAAGCGTATTTACCTGATTGGGCGTGGAAATAGATAGTCACATAACTTGGAAGCTCTCTACATCCAAAAACTTTGCGCTAAATTGTCTAAATTTGCATACGCACTCAGAGAGGTAAAAAAACTACGGACATTGAAACGGCACTTACAACCTACTATGCTTATGCATACTCGTGGCTTAGCTACGGCACGGTGCTGTGGGGAAATGGAACTGACTGGGACAGTGCTTTTATATTGCAAAAAAGACTGGTTCGAATATTGGCTAACATAAAACAGATAGATAGTTGCAGACCATATTTTAAGAAATATAAAATTCTACCTTTGCCGTGCATTTATATCTTAGAAGCATGTAAATTTGTGCGTAAATATCCACAATTTTTCACAAAAAGGAAGGATATAGTCAGTAGATACCAATCCCGTTATCCAAATAGATTAGAACTACCCACATCGCGCCTTAAACTTCATTCGTCTGGTCCTCTAGTCATGTCTATAAAATTATATAATAAATTGCCGGAAGCGATAAAAGACATAGAAAACTATAAAACATTTTTGAAACACGTCAAGGAATTTCTGACTAACAAATGTTACTACTCTATAAATGAATACTTAGAAGACAAAGAAAAATATATTTAAAAAATAATTAATTAATATATTTATTTACATGGATAATTACTATTATAATATAAAATTTAATAATGTTTATTGAATAATTGCAATTAAAATCTATAAAAAATTATGAATATTAAATTAATAATTACATAGCAAATATATAGAATATAGTTAATAGTTAATTGAATATTTAAGTATAAAGTGGCCCTTCTCCCATTGCAGCGCCCGTCAGGGCCCTTAATTTTGTGCTTAATATTATGATAACACAACACCTATTTGTTACATTAAGGAAGCAATAAATTATTATGATTATGATTATGATTATGAGCTGTAAAGCTCAAGTTACGGTGGCGACGTGTAAACTAGACGGTTTAGCTGTAACTTTCTTTTCTACAGTGTTGCGTTGGTTTTTTGATAGAATTTACTAAAATACTCGTATATTGCTACATGTAAAGTCACATAAGATCCTTTTCTCTGAAATTGTTATAAAATAAATAATCCTTTATTTTGAAATTTTGGATTCTACGATGAAAAAAATAACTTTTATGATTGTCATCGTAAAATCCAAAACATATTATACCGCCAGTTGCTGATAACCATAAATACTTTTCAATAGAATATTTGATAACTTTTTTATTTCATCACCTATTCTTTTTCAACCAGCCAGTTAGCATTCCCCTATTCCCTAGTTCCTAAACACCACGCGTTCATTAGTAAGTACGCTTTGATCGCGGGGCGCGGGACTCCAAGCGCCTGCAGTAATGCACTACTCGTGTTTCCTTAAAGACCACACTTAATAGGATTTCATAAAATAATATTTGCACCCTGGGGCTCTGCCGTTCAGTTGATTTTCGTGTAAGAGCAAAATCTTAACCTATTAAAAAATTCTAACCTTTTGTTACAGAGACAGAATACTCTAACAGACAAACAAACAGCGCAGCGGATGCATTTTCAATGTGTTCCGTTTAAACTCTTTGGGTAGGGAACCCTAAAAACAGGTTAAATCCAACCGAACAATTTATTTAAGTAGAGCATTATCAAGTTGCTCCTAATTCATTCAAATCTACATCCTCAAAATTCATAGGATTATGAGATAATGAAATAAATTAAGATCGTACCAGGATATGAGCCGTTGTGGTTCATAAAACAGCTATTTGGTGAGTTCTCAACTGGGGCAGAGCTAAAAACTGTCGTTCTAGTTATTTTGAAAGATAGATGAGAAAATTGTATGAATAAAATGACCATCACTGTATGGCAAGCGTTGTTGCGAAAAATACCTAGTAAAATTGTAATGAAGTGAAGATTGGAAAGAATCTAATACTATAATAACACAAATAAAAATTCTATATTAAGACTAAAATCTAACAAAAACCATGAAGCGATTTTACTATATACGCTGAATACTTATCTTTTAATCAATATAATTAGTTTGAGAGTTTAATACTTAATTTTACAACAGCAGTATAATCTACTAAAGTTTATGAACCTTTCTCAAAATATCCTTTTACAAAGATGTCATCAAAATAAACATATAGTGTTCTTATCAACGTCACATCGAACATAAATAACAGCGAAGTTACTTTCTCAGCTATAAAATTAGCAGATACGACAGTGTGTAAGATTAACGACTTAGCTTAAGGTGATCCCGAGGTCAGGTCATTAGTGATCCGGGAACGCTTGGATCAGGGTAAGCCGGCAATTAGTTTTACGAGTATAGAATATGTGTGTGTGGGGCATTGACAGGACTGGATTTGATTTGGAAGATTTAAGTGGTTTAGAAGAAGACATCTATATATATATATATATAACTGACTGACTGACATAGTGATCTATCAACGCACAGCCCAAACCCCTGGACGGATTGGCTGAAATTTGGCATGCAGGTAGATGTTATGACATAGGCATCCACTAAGAAAGGATTAATGCGAGCGAAGCCGCGGGCGCCAGCTAGTAGATACTATAAATCAACGTAGTAATATAAACATCATCATATAGCGTGGTCTGCAGTCATATCATCATCATCATCGGCCCTTATTCATATTTATTCATGGAAGTAAGCCTCCTCTATTTGACTCAAACTCCTCGTAATATCCAATCTAGTCCCACTTGTCGCCGGATAATATCAACCCATCTTGTCGGTGGTTTTCCTGGTGTTATGTTGTGGGCTCGTGGTCTCAATTCTAGAAGCCGTCGCGTCCATCGCTAAGGCTCCATACTAGCGATATGGCCAGCCCATATCCATATCCATATCCATATCCAACGTTCAAGTTCCGCAATTAAGGCCACCACATCTCAAATTTAGTAATCTATACTAATATTATAAATGCGAAAGTTTGGATATGAGTTTGTGAATTTGTGAGTTTGTGAGGATGTTTGTTACTCAATCACGCAAAATCTACTGGACGGATTTCGATGAAATTTGGTACAGAGGTAGATAATGACCTGGAATAGCACATAGGCTACTTTTTATCCCGGGAAAAAGCATTGTTCCCGTGGGAAATTCACGCGGGCGAAGCCGCGGGCAAAAGCTAGTAAATAATAAATTCTTAAAATTAATTAAACACTTTATTTAATTGGCTTTGTGAAAACATGGCTTTTTCATTTATATTAATGATATAACATTTTTGCTTCAAAAACAATGACTTTCATATTTAAAGAGAATATTGTTCACTAGTCCCTTTGGATTACAAACTTTCTATAAGTTAATATTTAATTATAACCTAACTCGCATAATATCAAGTCGCGTGGCCCCATGATAGGCCCCTGGGGTGCACCAGAGATAAACTTTACGGCTCTTTCGAAAGTATTAGCAATAATGCAAGACGACTTTGTAAGAAAGAGTTTTAGATATCATTACAAACATTAGTAACGATAACAGCTATCCTTTGAATCCTTATGAGTAAAGATCTTTTTGTATTTTTTTGCTTTATTTTTACTAACGCATGCGTGCTAATATATTCAATATGTAAGTATGTATTAAGTTTATCGTGGCCTATCTCCAGCGCAATAACAAGACCAATATATTACACCAAAAGAACTTGTAACATACTCCAACATATACCACTGACCATTAAGCGAAGTAGTATATCAGCCGGAAAAAAGTCAACAATAACCGGACCGTTAACCCCAATTCTCCGGAAGCGTCCGGATAATAAGACCTGCTCTATTTAAACAAGTCCAATTGATGCGTAGCAATGGCCGCCTTCCGTTCCCGGAAGCACCGGATCTGTCATAGAATACTGAGAGAAGAGAGAAAAGTAGTTACTAAGCTCAAAATAGTGCTTTATGTGTAGAATATTAATCCTACTTCCTACTATTATTATAAATGCGAAAGTTTGGATGTGAGTTTGAGAGGATGTTTGTTACTCAATCACGCAAAATATACCTGACCGATTACGATGAAATTTGGTATGCGGATACAAAAATACAGGGAATAGCACACAGAGTACTTTTTATCCCGAAATTACCACGGGAGCGAAGCCCCGGGGCGCGGCTAGTATTCGAATATCAAGAAATATTAATTGTTTAAAATGTTATCATTATATGTATTTATTATTACAGTCATAGTTATCTGAGAGTCTGAAAGTTTGCTCTTACGTTCTGCATTAAACTTTTAAGAAAACTTGCAGTTTTTAGAATTCTATTAATTAACCAATTCATATCTCCCTTTATACATTAAGTACAAATTCAAAAGGCATCGTTTTTGAAAAAAGATCTTATTTATGTGGGATATGGGGCAAAGAAAGGCGAAACAAAATAACTTTTAAAGATTTATTCAGCGAACGCGACAGAGTAGCGGTTGTTCTTTTCGTCAACGTACGTAATCTAATACGGCTACCGTCACTAAACCTATCTCCTTCACTCATCCTCTCTCGCTCACATCCGTTCATAAACAAACATGCATCATCTCATTGTCATCTATCGTTCAAAAACCATGCATTCCTACAATCGGCCGTCCTGCATTTTGTCTGTCCTCAGGCATAAACATAATTACAATTTTTCCTAAACGTTACGTTATACAATACAAATATTAAAACCTTAACATTCCGTTTCTCTCACATACCGCTGAAAAAAAGACAAAAGTTATTAGGCAACAAAACTAAAGTTTACCTTCTGTGGCTAGGCTATTCTACTGGCCACTTTTTCATATTGTCAGCAGAAGTCGAAGTCTTAAATGGCCCATCTCCTTCTCTTGATAATTTCTCTACATCATAGCGATCATTTCTCTTGATCTTTACCACTTTGTAAGGGCCTAAAAACTTGGGCTTGATCTTTAATCCACCGCCAAATTGTGTACGTTTGATAGCTACTAGCTCACCAATCTTGTACTGGGTAGCTTTGTTCCTATTCTTGTTGAAATTCTTCTTATTTTCCTCTTGTAATTTAAGTATCTGTTCCTTTGCCCTCTTACGTAATTCTTCTCTACTTTCTATGAAGAAACTTCTTTCTTCCTGTTGAAGTAATTCATAAAGTTCTTCATCCATTCCCGTTTTCATTTTCACACCTGTGAGTAACTCAAACGGGGTTGTGTTGATACTCCTGTGGAAAGTACTGTTGATAGCTTGTTGTACTTTACTGACATGCTTGTACCACAGAGCAGGCTTCTCAATGCATAGTTTCGTTACATTCTTCAGAAAATCACTACCTAAAATTATATCATAAGGCATATACTCGTTTTTCATTACATAAAAAAGAACGTTTTTATAAGTTTTACTGTCTATTTCGATGTCCGCACAGAAAGAGCCACTGGTATACGTAGAAAACTGTCCGAATCCACAAACGCGAAGATTCACCGCATTGTCCAACACAACACCAATCTTGCTGCAGAGTCCTTCCTTTATCAGATTGATGTCGCTCCCAGAATCAACGAGGGAATCCGTGATGTTTTCATATATTTTCACTTTTTTCAATGGTTTCTGCCGTTCCAAACTATTGTTTACACCGGCGTAGACGTCACAGTGACATCGACGTTTTTGACATTGACACTGACACTCGGGAACAGGTCCGCCATCTTGCGCTGGCGCAAAGTTGCCAATCGCATGACATACCGGGTGAACTTGTTCATAGTGAAGTTCGCACGAACCCCCGTCGTTGCCGCCGTCGTCGGTGGCGCCATCGTCCATCGTATTGAAGAAACTGTGCTTCGGGTTCGATTCTTCCGGTGTCTTCGTGCGATTCCGTATATGTTCGTACTTGGAATTTGATGAGGATGATGCAATCACGCGCTTACTTGGACATTCTGCCGAAATATGACCGAACTCGTTACAATTGAAGCATTTTCTTCCTTTAGCGCGATTTGGGCAGTCTTCTGATTTATGGCTAGTATCTCCACAACCAAAACATCTCATCTTAGACGAACTGCCGCCGCCTGCACTCACTGCTTGATGATTTTGTTTACTGCGCGCCGCCGCCGTACCGCTTGCATGCTTCATTTTTTCTTTGACTGCATCATAAATCTTAAACTTTTCCTTGAGATCAGCGTATGTTGTTACACCGTAAAGCATAATTTTGTTTGTTTCCACGTCCTGAATCCCGTCAATGATGTATTTGATCGCCACATAATCAGGCATTTTTCCTCGTCTTCCTAGCTCTTTCATCGTCAGCATGTAATCAAGGCAGGATTCGCTCGGCTTCTTTTTTCGTGAACTCATCATCTCATGTACTGTCTTGACATCAATGGTATCGGGAAATTCCTTGATAATATTCGTCTTTAGCTCGTCCCACGACTTGTAAGCGCGTTCGGCACGCAACCAAAGTTGTGCAGTGCCCTTGAGTGAGCGCCTCGCCATGAGGAGCTACTGCGTAGGTGTCCATCCATAGATTTCGGCGTTGTCTTCAACATCCTGTACCCATCTTGCGACGGGATACGTCTTGTCCTGGCCTGTGAATTCAGGGATGAGGCCATCCATGAAATAAAGCATCGTATGTTTACCGCCGCTACTGCATTCGCTGAATTCGTCGTCTGGATCGTCTTGCCGGCTGCGTCGTCTTGATTCCTTCGGCATCCTGCGCTCAGCGTCGTAAACTCGTAAATCGTCGTCGTCGTTAATTCCGTTGCAGCGTGGGATACCGACTTGAACTTCACGGTGCCGGGATATATCCGTAATAATCGTCGTAATCCGCCTTTCTTTTATCCTATCCCGGACGAGCCCCCAAAAATGTGGGATATGGGGCAAAGAAAGGCGAAACAAAATAACTTTTAAAGATTTATTTAGCGAACGCGACAGAGTAGCGGTTGTTCTTTTCGTCAACGTACGTAATCTAATACGGCTACCGTCACTAAACCTATCTCCTTCACTCATCCTCTCTCGCTCACATCCGTTCATAAACAAACATGCATCATCTCATAGTCATCTATCGTTCAAAAACCATTCATTCCTACATTTATGTTATTTGTAAAACTCTAGTGGTCAATATTTACACACCCAAAAATCCACTTATTCATGAAATACATATATTCCTTAACTAGCTGTTGCCCGCGGCTTCGCCCGCGTGACTTTGGCTTAGGTGAAAAGTCTTTTTGTGTTCCAAACTGTTTCCTGTGTTCCAATCTTCGATTTTTATACGTCAGCAGAAAATGATCATCAGGTCGAACTGTTTTTGCTAAGGCGCCATTTCCATATATGTTATAGTGTAGCTGGTCTCTTGGAGTTTTTCATCAGATGTTCCAGATCTTCAATTTTTATACGTCAGCAGAAAATGCTCATCAGGTTGAACGATTTTTGCTAAGGCGCCATTTCCATATATGTTATAGTGTAGCTGGTCTCTTAGAGCTTTTCATCAGATGTTCCAGATCTTCAATTTTTATACGTCAGCAGAAAATGCTCATCAGGTTGAACGATTTTTGTTAAGGCACCATTTCCATATTACTTATAGTTTAGCTGTTCTGTTATGGTTCTTCATCAGGTGTTCTAGTTTTCAAAATGAATTATAGCCTATATGTTGCCCAGTCTTAATAGCTATACAACAAAAAAATTTTTATTCAAATCCGTCCAGTAGTTTTTGCGTGAAATGCGTACATACATACAGACAGACAAGAAATTCCAAAAATTTTTTTTTGCTTTCTATTGTTCTTTTTAGGTCTCTCTCTATCCATTTCAGTCAAAAATATTAAATGTACAGACAAAATATTTTTACTGTTTTATTATAATAATAATATAATATGTATAGATACGTATGGTACAGGACGGGACTTTAGTTCTCTACTTTCTTCATTTCAGCTACTGTTTCTCCAGAATGCACTATTTTAGTAATGGATCCCCTCCATTAGGTGGAAATTGTAATGTTTGTCTAGACTGGACGTGTGATCTTTTGTTCCGAAAACAAATGGCGGACGATTTTATTGGGGTAATATATACCGCGTAGGATATTCTGAAGTCACTTTGAAACAATGTAATTTATGTCTTGGAATTTGGAATAATTTAATGCAAATAGAAAGCCAACTTCTAGATACAAGTATTTCACCAAGAATCTACTAAAAAAATTTTTTGGTGGATTCTTCTGTTTAATTCAGTTCAGTGATAATAATCCGTTAGCAATTCGCGCCTTTGTCAGGTCCTCTACATCCGAGCTGAAGAGCGGATGTCATGGAGTCTACGTAATGGAAATTACGTAGACTCCATGACTTTATTAAAATAAAGAACATTTATTTTGATAAAGGAATACATTCATACAAATAGGTGAAAATTTATCAATAAATTTATCAGCAAGAGTGTGAAATGGAGAAGAAAAATGGCAAAACCGTTAAAAATAGTACAATAAAGTCATTAATTCATATCAAGTTATGACACTAACAAAAGCATAACTCTTAGCTTAAATAGGCAGAGGAAGAAGTATGTTAAAATGAGATTGAATTCCACAGTGTCATCCAGATAAAGGTCTATAGCATTGGATCACATAGGTAGATAAGTTTCAGCTACAACTGTCGCTTCGAGTAGCTTTACAATAACTGCTTCATAGATCGTCCGGTCTAGGTCCCGGGTTCCGACGCTAATCCGGTGCCGGATCCGGGACAGTTCCGGAATAGCCGTTACAAGGCTAACTAGCAGTTCACAGGACAGCCATTGTAGTTGTTGAAAATATATCTTTCGCTGGGAAGAGATTAGTCAAAGAAATAGGTTTATATTTGAGATCAAAAAATTTATTAAAACATCTTAACCTCTAAAAATAACAAACATTTCGTTATTTTATATTTTTATTATTCAAATAGTTCTAGGGACGACGATAACTAATCGCATCATGAAACAAGCTAAGAAGAAAATTTCATTGATGTTGAACTGTAAAGACTAAATAAAAAGAATACTCACATAGTAAGTTTGTTCATTAAATAAATTGATGTAGCAGACCGGCAATTCTTCAAGCCAGTCTAAATGGAAAGATAAAGTAGCCCAAAATAAGAAGCTTTTCCTTAAAAATAAAGCTGGAGCATAAAAAGCCAAAGATTAACGTCGCTCAGTACGCATCCATCTCCGTAATCTGGCAACTAATGAGAGCCCCGAAATAGAGGACGCCGAGTTTGAATTATATAGGACGTTGTACTTTCTGACGTAGTAAGGGAGTCTAGGAAATGCCAACTTGTGTAAAATGATTTACGGCGACTGATTTTATTGTAACAATTTAAATTTATTTAGGAGCTCGATGCTCGAGTGATCCGCGCGCTCGTTCTGCGATAGGCAATATGAACAGTTGACCAAGAATGTATTATCTCGAGCTTTTGACAAGGCACGTTGATTCCGGCTATATTTGCAGTCATAACCCACCAATTACACTGTTACTTTTCTATTAATCATATTACTTAAATTAAATACTTGCATTAGTGCTCCCCTACACTCCCTTAGGAACTACATATCTTTCAGCTTCCTACGCCCTGTAGTTTTGGCTGTGCGTTGTCTGTCAGTCACTCAGTCAGTAATGAAAGAATTTTATTGGTCAAGACCAACAAGAGTAGTCATCTGTAGGTATACATAAAAAGTCAACGATCTTTAATTTAGTCCTTGCACAAATGAATAACATTTTACCTGTTTCTTACTCGGCATTCTTCTAATATTATCTTGTCGCATTTAATATCAATCAATCAATCAAAATATGTTTATTTGTAAATACAGGTTATACAAATTCAGGTAATACCAATTTAAACAGTGCACTTTATTTTCTTTCAATGTCGCAGTACTTATCAATAAAAACATAAACAGCATACGTGGAGATGCAAACATTTGTGAATATTCCAACACTGCGTATGACGGGCACAAACATTTGCTTTGCCGAGCTGAATGTGTGGTAAGTGCTCTGAAACTCTCTCTATTTTACACAGCTGTTAAAAAAGTGAAGGTATTTTGTATACAGATTATTTTGTGAATAGAATATATCCAGCCACAAGAATCACTTAAAATTGATCAAGGCATAAATTTAAGTGGGTCTTTTGCTGACTAAATTTGTCTAGATGACGCAAAAATAAATTCGCTCTCATCTAAATTTCAAAAGGTTGTCATCCTTTAAGATCGTTCATTCCATCCTTCTCTTTTTCCAGGTCAGTACGGTCGTACATATCATTTACAATGTTCTCCTTTCCATATAAAAATTAATAAAAGAAACAAAGGAAAGTTCGCCTGGACAAAATTTTCTTTGCCTGGGCACTAATACCGAATGAGCTAAAAAGTATTCTGGAAACTATTTTCCTAAGAAAACATCTGGCTTGCAAACTGATTACTTATTCAGGACATGCGCGTTGTTGGATGAAACTTTTAACACTGGTTTGAAACTCTTCATTTTCCAAAAAATACCAAGCTACCTCGAATTTCTTCGTTAATATGCAAACTTTATGAAATTGTTCACTTCTCAATTTTGCAGTAAGGAAAGGTGAAGGTGAAGGTGATAATACGTTAGATGATAATAGGAGGAATAATTGCTCTTTACGATATGCGTATATTTTTATAAGATATCGCTGTCTTACAGATTTACCAAAAAAAAAAAAGTCTTCAACTTTAAGGATTCTCCTATCACAGTGTATCATTATTATGATCTTAAGCTGATCTCATGATAATCTATTACGTGCACTGGAAACACACGTATCATTTTTTTATTTTTATTAATTAGGTTCGCCAACTGGCTGTGCAACACACACGTTCATCAATCATCATCAATACATATAATAAAACTGTAACTGGTCTGTGTCTGTACATAGAAGATTTTAAAGAAAAAAAACTATGAGGGGTCTTTGGAATGGCCAATAGAAGCCAAAACCATTTTTTGTAGAATTTTTGTCTGTCTGTGTTTCTGTCTGTCTGTATGTTTGTACGCGCATCACGCAAAAACTTCTGGACCAAATTTGATGCAGTTTTCACTGTAGTATTTAAGAAGGTCTAACTTAAAATCTACCGTATGTTTCATCTTGATATACCACTTAGAACCTGAGATATGCCCGGAAGAAGTCGCGGCACAGCACAGGCTAATGCATGTATAAAATACTTAACACGAAAAGTACAAGATATTTTCGTGTGTACGGCCCAAGTAATCCGAGTTGCGAACAAAGTTATCGAATATCGTCCAGGTACTCGTATCGAGTTTCACCAAACCCCAACTGGGTTAATACCGCCGCTGAGATTTGTGCGTATCTCTGTTGATGACAGAAATCTGGAGAGTATTAAAAGTAGGAGTTCTTCCTCATTACTTCTGTCAGCACGGTATTATGATCTTTATCAGAATAAGTGTTTAACATCTAGCGTGTGTTTAATTACATACAAAAAGATTATTCATAGGCAGGCAGATGACCACCTCTCGAGATATGTCAAGACTTATCGAGGTTGAAAAGCTATATAGCCTTATTTATATTTGATTTATTCTTCTTCATACCTGCCTAAAAGGACTATACCTTCAACTTTCCAATCTCCAATCCACCGGTCCTCAGCTTTCTCTTAATCTGGTGGCTCAATCAAAAACTAGGTATTCAGCGCAAAATTTAAATACCACATGGTACAAATAATATCATATCTCCTTTCCACCTTATCTAGATTGACGTGGGAACTAGATTTCTGCGAATTACAAGCCTATAAATTGGAGTTTATAGCTGTCGATATACGACTTGAGCTGTAATACTGCTTGTAATGTCTACACTTTGAGAACTGATTCGTGTTTGATTGTTTGTTTACGAGCTACTGCGTAACAATCAGACGGTGGTTGGTCATGATTTTGATTGTTATTGTTGTCGTTTCGTAAGGTGTGAATTGCTATTGTCAGTACTTGTAGACTATTAATAAACTTACTATTATTATTACATACTACTTATCATAAATGAGAAAGACTTAGATAAGCATGTATTTGCTTTCTTAGTACTTACTCATTTACGCTATCATTTAAAGAACTGCTCAAGTTTCTACGTTCAGTGAAAATACAAATCAGTCAGCGACATATTTTGTACAAATATTTAGATGAGCGAACTTGTTTGCTATCGGTACTTATTGCAAAATAAACATTAATGGCAAATTAACTATAACCCTTGCCTACCCGTGGCAAATATACGGGTTACTGTAAGTTTGCCATCGCGAAGGTATAATTTTTTATCGTGATGGCAAATTTACTTTCAATGTATGGAGATTACAAATTGAAGGCAAATCTTCGCGATGGCAAACTTATAGTAACTCGTTTTCATTATGTCTTATTTTCAAGGAAAATAAATGATTTCGAAATAAGTAATCGTTCTGAACATGACATACTTCTACATTTTTTAAAACTTAAGGCAAAATCTAATCTGACTGTACTATATTTTACAAATAACCAAAAAATCCAGTCTAGTCTAGATAAACCAAACCAAAGCAAAATTAAAATGCGACACAAACAAAACGAATCGAATAGAACAATCGGCCACAGACTATCGAATATCCTCGCCAGCTTTAATCGACTGCAATTCGACAAACACTGGGGTGCGAATACCAAACAAAGGACAACAAAACATACAATATCAATAAAACAAATCACAAAACGTATTCGGGGACTAAATAAATGAGCGCACCGCACAAGGAGTCGGCAAATTTACACTGCACTTCACTGGCAACACTGACTATTTCACTCATATACCTTCACTTACATTACTTTACAACCTTAAAACTGGCAAACCATAAATGATACTACCTAATACCAAGCTATAAGGTCTAAAATTCCTTGTAAATAGATTTATTAACTGCAAAGTATGTTTGTAAATAGAACTCCACTCCTGCGGGCTTACCTTGCTACATGTTAAAGTATAATAAACTGCATGTATTAGGAAATAGAGTGTAAATTTAATATCACGTGAGCAAGTGTAGGCCGAACTGGGAAGCGCTCGAGATATTTATGAAGTGTCGCTATGATAATTTCCAGGATGGTTTTTGATTTTGATTTTTCAAGTCATACTTTCATGGAACTTTGTTACCAATTCACGCAAAATCTACTTAATAGATTTCGATAAATAAAATGAAACCTTGAACAACTCATGGGGTAATTTTTATCTCAAAATTCTTACGGAAGCGAAGCCCTGGGGCGCAGCTAGCAAATCCTACTTCAAATTATTTTGATTTATATTTTTATTTAACGCCACAAATTACGCTGCTACTTTACTCCAAAGATTTAAATTTTTGCCTATCCTGTTAGTCTTGATTAAAAATGATTTTACTATCGTACAAATAATATAAATGTAAAAAGCTTTTAAGCAAAGCTTGAGTTTTTCAAAATAAAATCACAACAGCAAAATATCTTCAATTTCACGAGGTATTTTTAGATACCTTGTATTAGCCCGAATGACATAGGCTATGTGAGTTGTCAGTCGTGTTTTTTATTTTTTAATAATTAGCTGGTTTATAGTACATTACTGCCGCGGCCTATAATGACTACTTTGCTGGTCGCGCTGATGATGGCCGAGAGCGCAGCGTAGCTACGCTCCAGGCCGACACAGCGCGGTCAGCGTGCAGCACTTGATGGACGAGCTGAGATGTCGGCCGAGACCGGAGGTCGAGGCCGACACAGCGAGGACAGCAAGGGCTGCAACGATGGCCAAGCTGGAAGGCCTAGAGCGTAGCTAGGCTAGCGCGAGGCAATCATTGCGTGACCAGCGAAGCAGTCATTGTGGGCCAAGGCTTGTATAGTGCTTTACTCAAAAATGCAAGTACCAAATCTAAATAAAACCAGCAAGTAATTTAAATAAAAATATTATTAATCAACTAGAAATTTAATTAAAATGACAATTATGAAAAGTACAGTTACTAAAATTCAACACCGACTTTCCCGGATTGATGCACAAATTTTTCATATGTAAGCTTATATTTTCCCCTTGAGTTTCGCGGTATCCAATTTTCAACCACTAATTTAGCTTCATATTTAATGTCTGGCGGTGTTAAACACAATGAATCGGAAGAATTTTCGCTTTGAGAGCTCATTTTTAGCCAAAAAGTCACTAAATAAAAACAAAATTTTCGCTGAACCGCGCTTTTGTTACTTCTTTGTTTTTTTTAAGCAATGGTAGTTGGAACTATACAGCCAAATATGGAATAAAATCTTTTTGTACCTCTCTCTATGCTATCTCTATAAAATACAAACAGCTGTGTTATAAAATCTTTTTGCATTCGATTTTTAAAATGGCGGCCGGCAATGTTTTGCCGGCCTGTTAGAGCGGCCAGCAAAACTTTGTCGGCCGCTATTTGAAAACAGAACGGCAAGGTCGACTTTGCTTAAACAAAGTTTTCAAAATAATGACCACATTACATGCATTTTTGAGTAAATTAACATATCTTCACTCTTATTCTACCTCACTCGCGAAGGCGTTGATCCTGATTGTTGTTTATTCTCGTCGGAATCGAACCCGCACTATAATGACCGTGTAGGCGGTAACTTATAGGACTGGATCTTTGTTTCACTGGGACATTGTTAAGAGATTTGCTTCGGACTAGTCTCACAAAGGTTTTTTTTTATTTTATTTTAATTTAAAAATTTAATTAATAGATTATTAAAATCTTCTTAATTATGAAAAAAAAAATCTTATTTATTTCATAATTATAAAATTTTAACTTCTGAGCTGATTTCGTATGCAGAGTGTTTATTTCAGTTAAATCCATACTAATATTATAAATGCGAAAGTTTGGATGTGAGTTTGTGAGTTTGTGAGTTTGTGAGTTTGTGAATTTGTGAGTTTGTGAGTTTGTGAGGATGTTTGTTACTCAATCACGCAAAATCTACTGGACGGATTTCGATGAAATTTGGTACAGAGGTAGATAATGACCTGGAATAGCACATAGGCTACTTTTTATCCCGGGAAAAAGCACTGTTCCCGTGGGAAATTCACGCGGGCGAAGCCGCGGGCAAAAGCTAGTATATTATATTTATTTAAATTCTCAAAATCATTATTTCATCATGGACAGAGTGCGAAATAGGCTATGAGCCGATAGAGAAGTAGTCAAAATGAGAAATGACCTCTAGCAAGTACACCTCTAGCACCTGAACCACTTATATTAATTCTGTGCCTGAACTACACTGTTACACAAGATTTAATGCTGTCTTTATTTACCCTTTTACCAGACATACTTCGCATACAGAATCGCAGTCACTGATTTCTGTCAATACTGATCGGGATACTTAAGGAGCAGTTACATTAGTACACATTTACATTTGGAGTATTTTGGAGTGCTTCGTTTTCGCTATGGATATAAACATGCAGAACATGATGACAGAAAAAGGAAGAAACATGTTAAAGTTAAATGACGTAATTAGTCAGAATTGTTTAACTAAATACTTTTTTCATAATTTTGACGACCTCCGTGGCCTAACGGTTATCACGCCAGACTGCTACACCGAAGGAGGTCCCGGGTTCGATCCCCGGTCAGGTCAAGATGGAAAATGATCTTTTTCAGATTGGCCTGGGTCTTGGATGTTTATTTATATATGTATTTGTCCTTGTGAAGTATGTGGGGTGGTGGAAGATGTCCAGCACATTTTATTAGATTGTACCAAATTTCAAGTGTGAAAGGGATTTACTAATGAAGAAGATGAATTATAATAATGTGGGTATCGCCCAGACAGTTTTGTCGAAACCAGGTTCTATAATTTTAAAAAGATTTTTACAAATTTTCGTTACATCTCCTCAGACGTAAATCCCTTGGGAAAGGTACGATGGGGCTGACATATCTCAAAAGATAAAAGCCCCAAAAAATGAAGAAAAAAAAAATGTATTTGTCATAAAATATAGTATCGTTGAGTTAGTATCCCATAACACAAGTTCCGAACTTACTTTGGGGCTAACTCAATCTGTGTGATTTGTCCGTATATATTTATATTTATTTATTTTATAATAGTTTTTTTTCAGATGTGTAAGATTCTAGAACTACGCGAGTCTACAAGGAAGTCAATTAAGTCAGGTTAATTTAGTTTATATTATAGGTAATTAGTTTTTAGGTTTTTATTCTTCATTGTACAGTTTTATTTGTGAGTAATAAAAATAATTTATTTAGGAAGTCAATGAATCTATAAAATTAAGTAGGGTAGACCGGGGACAATTGTACCATTTTGCCTTTGGCGCTGAATTGCTAGTTGTTTTTTAATATTTATTAAATAATGTTAATACTCAACGATACCTATGTTAGTTAGCTAGAGGGTAGAACCATTCTTATGGCTATAGAAACAGTATAAACATATTATTTTTTTATTTGAATAGAATTGGGAAATTGGTACAATTGTACCCCATTACGGGGTAAATTGTACCAAAGTTTTAAGAAAATAAAACACTGTTTTTAATATGACCTTAACTCGGCGGTACAAACTTTAATGTAACTAAAATTAAAAGACAAAAAAATTCACACAACTAACTGAAATAACTTTCGTTAACTTGAAAAACATAAAACATATTTTTTTCATCTCTAGCAACAAATTCTATAATAAGGACTTTAAAACATGGTTAATTAAGTCATAGAAGCTACTATATTGCTGTTAGAATTGTGATAAACAACAAAAAAACACGCAATTATTCAATTATCATATTGTATGGAAAGGCACATGTAACAATTGTCCCCTTGGTACAACTATCCCCTTGTACAATAGTCAGAAACTGGCTAATATTTTTCCTTATATAATATTATAATCAAAATATAAATATTCCGACAGAATACAAGACAGGCGATATGACGAATCGGTGCAAATTATATTTTGTAAACTATAATCTCATACCTTTTAAAATTTTTGACCCGAATAAATAAATAGGAAGATTTACATAATTAAACGGTCTTATGGGGTCAATTGTACCACGGGGACGGTTGTACCGGTACAACCATACCCAAGAAATTGTAACAATTGTCCCCACAAGGTCATTTTGACAACAAAGGTAAATTACTTGTGAATACGAGCACTATATGACACAAAAACTATTAAAATGCATTGTCGTCAATTATACTAAGCGTTTAAACTATCACCAAGTAAAAAGTACAGCTTAAATTTTTTGATATAACTAAAAAATATTACATCAAAAAACTTACTTTTGATGTGCAGAAATTTCTCCTCGCCGCGACACTCGCCCGCTTCGTGCCACGTTCGCGCGAGACTGGCGGTTGAGAGGCCCGCGTTCGGAGGCGCGCTTGATTCAGTCACACAACAGTACGACGCTTAGTTTAGAAGATATTTGCGATGGTTCAATCGTCCCCTGGTACAATTGTACCCGGTCTACCCTAATGAATAGAGACTTTTAATAAACTTCACGGCTAAGCTTGCATAATTGCAATTTTTTTATTTTTATAATCGTGCTTATGTAAATGACAGTGGAATTGTAACCTAAAATTCAGTGCGTTTCACCCGTGTCGCTAATTACGGGGTTCGATTCCAAAACTGAGTACACACAATCAGCTTTATTTGATAGCCATGACCTGGCTGCAAATGTGTGTAAATCGTATCACACGGCTGTTTCTAAAAGAGTGTACTGGTTCGGTCTTAATGTATGTATGCGGAAAGAAGGCAGTGTCTTTAGATTGCGCGAGAAAGCTGCCCGTGCAAGGATCACCAAAAACAAAAATAATTCACTGTGTCTTCAATCAATCAAACAAAGCTGTTGTGTGTACCCAGTTTTGGAATCGAACCCGGTAATTAGCGAAAGTGAACTTAAGGTTAAAATTCCACTGTTAAAATAGAGTTTTGAATAAGTAATCCAAAAATGTTGTGTATAATCTGAAACAAATTGCAGAAAATGCATTTACACATGTGTGTTGGTAAGTAAACTTTTTAGCTCTGGTTAGTACAAACGTCGCGTCGTCAGTCTAGGTAAACTGTCTGGGTATCAGCCAAATATGTGGGTATTTAACCACGCAGTCGTAACGAACCAACTTAACACAGGCATACGACGCGGCCACTAAACAAGAGTTTACCAAAATACATAACTTTTTTATAAAATAACATTTTCAATATGATTTGGAAAAAAAGTGTTACCACAGAGACCATAAACTTCAGTAGTAAGTATTACAATGAAGCAAAGAAAGCCAAAGAAAGATCGATAAGATGGCGTCTATTTTGCGCAATTGCGCATATGCGCCATTGCACATTAAGATACAAGTAGCTACTTACTACTTACACGGAGATAACCACATATGTAACTCTACATGTATCATTATCTAAAAGCCTCCTGTTATACATTTACTTCTATATTTTTTGTGCAATATAGATTAAATAAATAAATAAAAATTGCTCCTAATTCGCTAGATCGCATATCTCCTGGCCCCACAGCCCTCGGGATCGTTTCTCTAAAACAAACATTGGCAGCACACACAGACAGGAATAAACTGTCTTTATGTGACGATCGATCAGCTGCGGGATGACTCGATTTGGAAGACGATTCTTAGCATCTTGCCGAATTATTTATAATCGATTACTAAAGGCAGCAAGTACGCCAAATATATTATAGTTATCAAGAAGTTTGTCTGAGATCTACGCGGTTACCGTTTACGATAAAACTGTAAGTACGAGTACTAGTAGGAGATATTTAAGAAAAAAATGTATGAATATGGCTCTTTATAAAATCAATAGAAATCAAAATGAAAGCCTATTCCAGGTTTATACCATATATGTAATTCCATGGAAATTCGTCCATTGGATTTTGGGTTAATAAATACATCCACACATTCTCAAACACCCACACTTATCCTAACCTTCGCATTTATAGTATCTATCAGTAACATTTAAATGTACAAATATATGGTATGAGTATTATTCCAAAGGCTAGGTACAAAATCACAAGTAATTTGCTACTATAAATCATAACTTAGAAAATAATATGAAACCATCGAGATATTATGAAACCAACATTTACCCAATTCTCAGAAAATTAAACGAACACTCGGTAACTGCCAGCTGGAATATAATTCCCAATCAATTCAGACTAATGATGAGGTGTGGCCTAACTAAGCTAACATGACTTTCAAATTGCTTTTGGAATAATCAAAATTTGAGTTTATCCTAGAATAGTACAGAGTTAGTAGTTATTAGCTTTTGTTCTCGGCCTCGCCTGCGTAAATTTAGTGTTCCACTCATCACAAATTTTCAAAATTCCACGTTCAGCAGTTTTGGCACTGCGTTGATTGATATGACAATCACTTTTATAAAACACAAAAACTTGTAATAAAATACAGGCTGTATTTCGAGGCGATCTTTATCCACTAAACCTACATTCAAAAATCATTTAAAATCATTTATTTTAGAAAAACAAAAATCTTCTTAGTTGTCTGATGGTATGGGATCTGTTGTGGTGGTGTGCGGTGTGTGGCCCGTTTGTTTTCTATTGGTACTATTGTCATACTTCAATCTGTATTTTAATTACTTTCATTACCTTGTTCATTTTGTAATCTTAATTTTATTCTTTATATTGTACGTTTCTTCTTCCTCCTTTTTATTATGTATATGCCTAATTTATGTAACGCGACCGTTGTCGTTATCGGCGCAAGCCCGAGTACCCTCAGGTGGTATCTGAAAATCAGTGCCCTGCCCTTTGTCTGAGCAGAATATGCACTGAGATACTGCCCATTCATATCACTGCGGCACATGATTACTGTGAACGGTATGTTTTTAATGTGTATTTGTATTTTCTGTCATAAACTGTATTCTGTGTGCCTTTTGATGTGAATAAACGTTATATCTATCTATCTTATATCTGTACTTGATTTATTATTCTCCGAACGTTGGACTTGTTCAAAGCAAATTTTTTAATATCTATCATATATTTTTTTATGAAATTTAAAATTAGATATTGATCTAATATGATTTAATTATTGATTTAATTTGATTTTTTTGATTGATATGCATTGGCACGAAATGTAATTAAACTATAGGTGTAGGTGGTTCTAACGCCATTTTTCTTAATTCTGTCTTCGTTTCAGCTTGGCCAAAAATGCTTTGGTATGTCTATGTGTTCTCCTCTAGAGGCCACACTTCTCAACCGATTCCCGTGAAATTTTGGGAGCAGGTTTGTTATGTAGTAAAATAACAGATTTTGTAAGTTAAGTTAATATTTATTTACAATTAATAAAAAATACAAATTCAATAAAAAACACTTAAGACGAACGAATAGAATAGAAATAGAAAAAGGGTCACGGACAGCACAGCGAGCACGGCAGGCAGATAGTGGGTGCCTTGACTTATCGGCACAACAGGCACGGCAAACAAATACGGGGTGTGCCTTGCTGATGACTGATGACACAGCAGGCACGGCAGGCAAGTAGTAGGACCTTGCCTTATCGGCACAGAGGCACGGCAGGCAGGCAGTAGGTGCCTTGCCGACGTCTGACGACACAACGGGTACGGCCGGTAGAAAGTGGGAGTCTTGTCGACGTCGGTCCACCAGATCCACAGCAACTTCTTCGTGTAAGCTTTTTAAAATGTTGATTTATGACGCGAAGGCTTGCAGGGTCCCGGGGTCAGCAGGCCCCGGGACAAGACCTTTATAGTTCGCTCCGTTCTGATTTCTCAGAACATGAAGACTGACCCGGACTGACATTCAGTGTCTTTATATAGGCCTCAATTTAGAATTTCGTGTTGCTTCATAATTTTCAAATAAAATACAAAATTAGAACATTTGTGAAGAGGTTCGCATAGAAATTTATAGAATTTTAGAAAAATAAAATCTGACATGCGACAACGCTTGACAATCATAGTTGTTTACAATGAAGAAAACGCAAGTAAAAATTTACACAATTTAAAGAATTAAGTATAAAAAATGGAAATAAACACGAAATATATGTTGGGACAACCAACATATTATAAAACAACCAAAAATGAAGATATAGCGGTAAGTTTAAAGAAATATTTCCTAGCAACGTAGAAATTTTACCATAGAAAGTGTAAAAAAGAACATTTTGAGCTAAATAAGTAATTATAATAGTAAAATAGACAAGAATAAAAGTAAAATAAACATGAATACACTACAGGTTCGATAAACATATGAAAATCGATAGTCATTTTTTTGAAATTTTTGAAAATAGCGGAGTTGGAACTAGGGGCCATTTTATGACTCTTACGACCAATTTGAGGTTTTGAGACCATCCTCGCGAGGTTTACAGCTCTCAGAGCTACTAGTTTTAAAAGGTCTTATTTCTTTAAATAAGTCAGTTATAGTTAATAAAACAATCAAACTGCTTATTAATGTCAAAGTTGAAAACTCGTCGCAAAACTATCAACTATTTAAGTACAAGTATTGTTTAGAATTGATTGTCTGCGGGTTTGTAGCACGCAGCCCATTGATTGGGTGACGCCGCACCGCAGCCGCATGGCGCAGTGACCGACAGAGCCGGGGGATTAGCTTGTAAATAATTGCTCTGTGATTAGCGTGGCCGAACTAGCTACTGTAGTTTGGTGCAAACCATACACTGAAAATTCTACCAAATGTTTACTGGAGACAAAAAGTTCAACTACTACCACTACTCAGCTAAGCGTGTCTCACGACTCTTGGCTCTGTCAACCCCGTAAGACATAAAGGCGTGATTGTATCTATGTATAAAGTTCAAAAGAAGCGTAAGTTGGGGCAGAAAAGTTCTCGAGTGGCGACCACGAACCGGAAAACGTAGTGTTGGCAAGCCTCCCACTCAGTGGACCGACGACCTGGTGAAGATCGCGGAATGCGCATGGATGCGGGCAGCGCAGGATCGGTCGTTGCGGAAATCCTTAGGGGAGGCCTACTTTGTCCAGCAGTGGACGTCTTTTGGCTGAGAGAGAGAGATAAAGTTCAAAACTGGTGCGTCAGTATTTAAAAAGGTTAAAATAAGTAAGCATTATTAGTATGCGAATCAAAGTTGTTAAATATCGACTTATTTTAAATCTGCAAACAGTGTTGATAAAGTAAGTGTAAATCATAAGCTGGAAATAATAAAACCTAGGTAAACTATCTGGCAAATAGAATATGAGATTAGGTCCAAGACCAATGCTGCAGGCTAATTCTACCAATAGATAACTTCAATTTTTAGACACAATAACTATAATTTTATTTTTGAAGGTCAAAAGAATCAATCTGACTCTTAGCTCTGTCTACCTCGTAAGGGATAAAGACGTGATTCTATGTGTGTACCTATGTTAAAGAATCAATTATAGCAGTTTAGTATTTCTACCCCGCATAGTGACAGAACAAAATGGAATACGTTATACTGTGACGACCGATAAGTGGGAAAATGGTAAAGAAGACGAACTATTTCCATTCCGCTTCAACTTGTGCCTCAATTCAGTGCCAGAAGCACCTGATTAATGTGGACCCTACAGGCAATTAAGGCAACGCGAAAATAATAAAGTGCTAATAAAGGACACTTGTGTCCTCAAAGTTGTTGTTGAATTTTACTCGAATGTACCGAGCGAAATGGCCGCGTAATGAGGGATTTTCCGAGACCCAAATTAAAAAAAAATAGTTCCAGATGAACTTATAGGTGGCGCTTAGTAAAAGGCGAGACCATTCAAAAAGCAAAAATACATTTAAAAAAAATAAAACCTAATAAAAAAGCATCTAAAAAGTATCAATATTGTGATTTGTGCAACTGTCAAATTGTTATGTGATTTTTTTTGCCTCTGGCTGACAATAAAAAGCGCACAATATAGGTACCTACAGCCATTATTACGACTCTGCTTTCAATAAAACGCCATCTGTTGATTTTTTTAAACTGATTTTTTTTGAAAAGTCGCTCATTAACAGATAGGAAAATAATGCATAATTGTACGAGTGTTTAGAAAGAAATTTGAACTACAATTAATTGGATAAAAGTTTATGGAGTAATAATAGGTTTAAAGAGTAAAATTTAATGTAATCTCAATTAAGTATGGTATTGCAATGGAGTATCCTTGTAATAATAAATGTATGAAAGAATAAATAATTTACGTACAAAAAAAGGCCAGATAATTTGTGATTATTTCATTGTTTTGTACAGCTTAGCATCCATTAAAATAGGATTATTATTATTTCTTTTCTTTATTTATTAGAACACAAAACAGATTACAATCAATTACAGACTCATATATATGCTTATAAATATTGTTCTAATTGTAATCCAAAACATGTGTACCTTTATGCATCTAAATGGAAGAGTTTATAAATTTCTAGAGAGCACTATTACAAACATTAATGTTATAGCTTAAATTCTAGTATAAGGTATTATATAAATAAGATTATGTATAGATATGGAATAAGAATATATATATATACATACACATAAACACAATAAGAAATAATAGTAGTATAAACTCACATAAGTAGGTATATAAAACAAATCAGGTTTTAAGTAAATATAATTGTGAAAATCTGTCTCCGGAACTGAGACAAACTGTGATGAAAAATGTCGATGTCTCTGTTATTGGCAAGAATTTCGTTGTATTGGCGACACATTCTAACGCTAGGGTTGTAGTATGATGTGATATTGGAATAAACATGAAGGACAAAGATATTAAAATTACGGTTACGGGACCTGAATCTAGTATTAAAGTTAAGGTTTGAAAGCAAGTTAGGTGAATCTAAGAGACAGTGCACTATCTTGTACAATAGAACAAGTTCATTACTACAACGACGCTTTTCCAAGGACGTTCTTCATATGAAGTGAGCATGCGACTGACTCCGCATCTGTAACTAAGAATCCTAAGAAAACGTCGCTGCACGCTCTCAATCCGATTGCAGTGGATTTTGTAAAAAGGTGACCAAATAACAGAATTGTACTCAAGAATACTGCGAACTAGTGAGTAGTAAAGATAAATAAAACTTTTGACACGGCGGAAGCACTTTGTAGATCTTGAGATGAATCCCAAAAGGTGCGAGCAGCGCTCAACTAAGTAGTCGTAGTGATTTTTAAAAAGTCAGTTTATCATCAAACAGTACACCCAAATCCCTTACGACGTTGCTGCGAGTAAGAACTGTTCCGTTGAGGGTGTAATCGTATACAAACTTATGTTTCTTGTGAGTGAAACTTATGACACAGCATTTACTTACATTAAGTTGCATACGATTACGATTGCACCAGTCTGATATCAAATTTAAGTCAGTTTGCAATCTATGAGCATCCGTAACGTCACTAACCGTAGTAAATATTTTGAGGTCATCCGCATATAGAAGGCATGGGCATGATAAATTATCGACTAAATCGTCAATAAACATTATAAATAATAGCGGGCCTAAGTGACTACCTTGAGGTACTCCGGAAGTGACAATAACCTGCTGAGAAAGATGACCCTTAACAGCTACTAGTTGACTCCTTCGGTTTAAGTATGATTGCAACCAACGAAGCAAAGAACCATGAATACCATAACTCTCGATTTTGTGGGAAAGTAATGAGTGACTTACCTTGTCAAAGGCTTTCGAAAAGTCAGTGTATATGGAATCAACTTGAAGCCTCCTAGCAAATGCACTGCACAGGTAATTTTTATATTCAAGGAGATTCGAGGTTGTCGATCTACCTGCTACAAATCCATGCTGTTGTGAGTGCAAAGAATGTTTGACATGACCATATATGACGTCATATACTACACTTTCAAATAGTTTGGCCAGACATGATAAGATGCTAATAGGCCTATAATTAGTGCATTGACTCTTGTCCCCCGATTTGTAAATAGGAATCACATGAGCTATTTTCCACAATCTAGGAAATTTTCCAGATATGATGGACTTATTAAATAATATTTGCAAGGGCAAAGAAAGTTCCCTGGCACAAGATTTTACAAAAAAAGCAGGTATTCCGTCAGGTCCAGGACCCTTATTGGAATCCAATTTATTAATTTTATCAAAAATAATATCCTGCGTGATATTTATGTTATGTAAAGTATTATTAGAACGCGATTGTTGAGAAGACTCATTATTAGGCAAGCCAACGTCAACTTCGAAGACTGAACTAAAGTACTTAGAGAATAGCTCACATACCTCCGATATTAATCCAATATTAATAACTATAGATAATTTAAAAAATGCACTAATGTACCTGTTGATTTTCGACGATTAATTTTGAATGATGAACAACTTGAATGAAGTCAAATGAAACGAGAAATAAACATTCTAAAAATATTTGGAAGTTCATTACCTACTGTATAAAATTTTAAAGTTTAACGCATCCGTAACGCACTCCATATAACTGGAGTTTTTTAAAATGTATACAAATCTTCTTGTCTCTGAATCAGATATGAAACCAATTGAGACTTTACGCCCAGCGGCGTATTTACAAACACCATAACTTATGCTCAGCGAGCGTGCGGCGCGAGAATATTTTACGCGTTGTTTGTTTCTATTCGATGTATCGATCCATTGTATCATTGCGGAGTGGCTGAAAGTTATAGGTACATACATAGTTATAAAACTACATAGAGATAATTTTTTGCTTCCAGATAACATATAACAGCACTTTTCACCTGTACGGTGTAAATATTTAGTTGGTCGAATTATGTTGTGTAATTATGCATCATTATTGAAAAGTTAGTTTAAATAAGTAGTATTTGTATCTAAACTTAGCCAATTTTGCCAATGTAGCAGCAATAGCACTAGCACCAACTATTTTCTTCTAGATAAGGTTTTTAAATACCAATAAAAGATGTTATTTACAGCTCCTTAGTCATAAATATTTTCCGCCATTATTGTGTCGTGGTCCGGCGGGATATAAACACACAATTTATTCATCGATTGGACAGATTTATGAGGCGCTGTATCGCTTCCGCGGGGACGTCGATTTAGACGCGGTTGAGTAACGATTGCAAATACGCAACGCGACCACTATGATTTTTTAAGCTGCTTTATAGAAGTACTACTTTTCTTAACAAGATACTAGGAAATAAATTTAGACATTGTAGCCACTCCAATGCTAGGATATATATAAAAGGACAGGTTTTAAAGACATACTTATTGAAATTTACTGTAGAGTGTATGAAAAAAATATTTTGTAGATTGTCACTATGAAAATTATATTAAAAAAGTGGCTCAAGAATCTAAAACTGTATTCAATTGTTGGGTTGTAAAATATTACACCTTGCAATTCATATTGAATTGTTGGAAAAACACAATAAAGTTATAGAGAGTATTCCTAACCCACCCCAGAATTAAAGAAGAAAAACCGAGCTGACATCAGCTCCGAAAGCGAACGACTCCGGGAGGCGTTGCCATAACCGATTTACGATCTCTACAGCTCCCGAGGGAGCCTTCAAGCTATACGAGACCGGAGACTATGAGCCAATAGTCTCTCAAGTTTCTTATTGTTGCTCGGATAAACTGTTGGCTAGAGGGATGGTTTGATAGGTATTTTTATAGGATTGTTCAAAAAGTTTTTTATAATCTGTCAAGTCAAGTTTGTCAAAAAAAGGTCTCAACTCAGGTAACAGGTACTTAACACAATATTTATCTTATCAAATTATTTTTCAGTGTATATGCTGCAGTAGACTTGCAATGTCTTCACCTGTAAGTAAATTATTTAAATTACGTGGTGGACAACGTTACTAAAGATATGGAATGGCCTGGTACCCAGACAACCCAGAACGGGAGGTCCTGGCACCTATGAACGAGGACGGCTGATCCCAAGAAAAAGAACAGGTAAGTAAGAAGAAATTGTTCAAATAAAAATTTCAATAAATTATATCTTGTATTCACAGAATTGGGTGTATCCTATATTGAGAAATATAGAATCTTAACTTCCAATTCAAGTAGAATTGCAGACTTCCTGACAAAGCAAACCATTAATTCCACCGCCGTATTTGTTCAAAAACACACACACATGCAGTGAAGTGCACCTACTAATGCATTTGCCAAACGCTATGCATATTTGATTAGCCTCCGCCAAGTCGTGCCGAGTGAGATAGGAGCTAGAAGTAAAATGGAGACCACAAAAACAGCAACAAACCTATATTACCGATAATAGGGATACTAGGGATTATACGATAATAGGGATGTTGAAAGCAACATTCCTATTATTGTGGTCTGCGATTTTTTTTTACCCATGTATAAAAAAATTCGGAGACCGGATAACGGGATTTAAACGAAACACGATAATTGAATCCATACTAATATTATAAATGCGAAAGTTTGGATGTGAGTTTGTGAGTTTGTGAGTTTGTGAATTTGTGAGTTTGTGAGTTTGTGAGTTTGTGAGTTTGTGAGGATGTTTGTTACTCAATCACGCAAAATCTACTGGACGGATTTCGATGAAATTTGGTACAGAGGTAGATAATGACCTGGAATAGCACATAGGCTACTTTTTATCCCGGGAAAAAGCACTGTTCCCGTGGGAAATTCACGCGGGCGAAGCCGCGGGCAAAAGCTAGTGTCTTTATAATTTATCAATTTTATTTATGATATTATTTACTATTTTTCAGTTTTCATGGTATATTGGGAACGCTTTTTGACTCACTCGCAGGCTGAATGACGTCACCGCTCCTTACTGTCATAATGTAAGTCCCATATAAATTGTTTTTGAAATTTAGAAAAAAGTGTCTCAAAAAAATTTGGCGTCATCAGTTTGCGACGTTGACATTTTAAGATCTTGACATTTTACGACTATATAGACCTTAACAGTTTCCGACTTTGACATTAAACGATGTACATATCGTAATTTTCATATGTGTGCCTTGCATAGGTACTTAATGAAATTTACAATTACTATGACGTGACATGCTAAACTCATTTTGGTTATAAGCTCCTATGTTTGGCCTCTGCTGGGATGTACCACGCGGGAATAAATGCTAGCTGGTAACAATATACGTGATATATAACTTTATTGTAACTTGAAATGTTTTCTAAATGAAAATAAGCATTGAAGATAGAAATCGTTTCATTGTTTCGATGCAACAAACTTCATCATATAATTAAAAGTGATTTAAAAACCTCTTAAAACCTCTTGGCTGAAGAATAAGAGACAGAATTCACTCGAGAGTCTTTCGTGCAGCAGTTTCAAAAGATCGTATAGCTATACTGGTCTCCAATTAGTTGAGAAGCGACACTATAAGAAGAAGAAGAAACGTGATTTAAACACTGTGTAATGTGTATATAATTTTTCTCTGTACTAAAATATTCATTTCATACGTTTTAGCACTAACATGTTAACGACAAAGATAAATTTAAAAGGCGTCTAGTTTTACTGGCGTGTGTCGAATAAATAAATAGAAATTATGCTGAGGGCGAAAGGTAATATAAAGTAAATTTTATGAAAACACTTGTAACTATAGTAAATTGTCTAAGAACAAAGGAACGAAGCCCGGTCTAAAAGCAAGCTTATACAGAATCCTAAACTCATATTATTTTGCATAGCGCGTATTCGCTCGTAAAAACAGAGATATATAGGGTAACAAAAATGTATGAATACGGTTATAGTGACGCAGAACTGAGTGATAAAGTATAGTTATTGAAGCAGTGGTGGAAACCACCGTGTTTTTGAACAAATAACTAGTTTTGACCGAACGGGGAATAATTCTGAAAAGTGTGGATGAACAAAGAAAATTACTCCTCTTGTTTAAAAAGAAAATTAACTTTGAATTTAAATTTGAAATTTATTATGCATTTATGAGTTTGAAATTATGCGTGAAGCTTTTGAATTATAGCCGCAAAAAGTATGCTGTGTGTTTTTCATACATACCAAGCCAATTGGGTAATTACACTTTCTGATTTATAATTTTTGAATTTTATTGTTAAAAATTAACATTTTCAGCCATGAAACTCTTAACTGAATGATATAATGAAAACGTTCATACAACTAGCTTAATTTCAAACAAGAATAAATTCGCAAACCCTCATTTATAGAGGTAAGACGCGTTGAATATTTACCAAACTTTTACTGAAAGCCTTCCCTTAACCCAAAACTCCCACCCAAAATCATCAAAGGGACCGGAAGCCTCGTTCGCGTGTATTTAAATTGCGAAAACTTCATCTTGGGACGATTTCGCCCACGTGTTATTACGCGTCATTGAACAGTGAAATAAAAATATATTCCTACTTTGGCCTTTTGGTGTGTTCTTCATGTCTCTATCGAGTTGGCTCCATGTTCTGTTTTCGTAGCTTTCTTTTGTTGATGGAAAACCCTAGGGTGGTAAAAATTCTGGTTGGTGTAAAGTTTAAAGTGTCAATGCTTCAAAAGTGGTGTTGGTTATCGAAAATTTTGTTTAAATATCTGACACCGACATCACATAAAAAAACCGGCCAAGTGCGAGTCAAAATCGCGCACCGAGAGTTTGGTACACGCAAAGCATTTCATACTGCATCGAGCGCAAAAATATGCTGTTAGATCTTGTTTTCTGCCAAATTTCTAAATTCTAGGTCAATGGGAATTATCCCATAGGTTTTGGTTCCCATCTGAAATCGTAAAATATGAGAAAATTCGCAACATTTACGGAATATATCTCCTATGATCGCGACTATGATCGCGTTGAGAACAAGAATACTAATGTTCGTCTTAAAGAAAGTGACTTAAAAATTAAAGAAAAAACACAAAACTTTAATATCAAATGTTTTACTAGATGGAAGTATATTGTTAGAATGTGTTCAACTAATGTGGACACAAGAGGAAGATGATGTTTTTCGAGCAATTTCACTCGCTTTGAAGCTGCGTGTTGCTTGATGGAGCAAGAAATAAGAAGAGTACACCGCTCAACGTCACGCCAAGACCTTTTTGTTCTAAACTAAACAAAAAGACGATCTAAAGTAATGGCTCTCATAAATTACGTTACAAATAAGACTTGTTTGGCAATGCCTGATTTTGCGAAGATACATGTATTCTAGCATCTTTTTTCAGAGTTTGATTTATGCTTTAGAATATAATGTGAGATTAGACTTTAAAGTACAAGTTTATTTATTTATAAAAAAAAATACTAATACTACCTGCTATAAATTAAATTTGGTGCCTTTAGCAAGCTATCACTAGATTTTATTTCTAGATTAGACTTTTATTTATTGAAATACCTACACTTCGCCACGAGTTTCGGTCCCGTGAAAATTTCGGGATACCTGATAGCATAACCTGTAGCCTCGTGAATGTGGCTATCAAACACAGAAAGCTTTTCTTCAAATCGGCTCGATTTCAGTGAGAATTTCGGGACAGTAAACATTCTGGTATCAGGCCAAGATACTCTTTGGGTCGTCGAGCTATCGAAGTAAGTAATCTATGCGCTTTTCCGGGTATTTTTCTACACGTGTAGGTAGTTTTTTTTCATGGAAATCCGTTCAGTAGATTATGCGTGATTGAGTAACAAACATATTTATATACATCCATATTTATGAACTTATTAGGATAGACGAGAATAGGAAGCATAAGATTGGTAAGAAGTCGGATTAAATATATAAATAAGTGTTACCTATATTATCCTAACTAATATTATAAATGCGAAAGTTACCTCTTCACGCTTTGTCTACTAAACCAATCTTCCTGAAATTTCGCATACACATAGTTAGAAGTACGGGAAAATGCACTGTTCCCGTGGAAACTCACGCGGGCGAATCCGCAGGCAAAAGCTAGTATCCTATGAAGAAATAAAGAGTGTTCTTTTTATATATTTTCCTCCAGCTTCATAAACTTTAACGAGAGTATTGTGTCCTCAGCGGACTTTAAATTATTTATGAGTTTCGGATATTGCTCGTAGTCGAGATACAGATGCATTAGAGAGCTGATACAAAATGTATTGTATTTACTTACTCAGAGGGAAATAACGATAAAGTATACTTACTAACTTATGCCCGCGGATTCATCTGCGTGGATTTAGTTTTTCATCCATCTTCTGGTGTGGAATTATTAAAATTCGAACCTCTTTGCAAAATCTCTAGTTTTTACATCAGCGGTTTTGTATTTACTACGTTGATATTCACGACTATTAAAATTATAATTTCCAGCAATTTGACAGAAATCAATAAGGTTAGCCCATACCCATAATGTTAACGTCTCCACCGCTCTTAAAACTCTAGCCACGTATAGGGTCAAACGCAACCTGAGAGCCTACAGCGTGGAAGTAATTAAAATAGATAAATTACCACTTCAGTAGGTAGTTTATACAGTCAATACAGGATTTTACATAGCCCGATTAAAGTTTATTTTGTAAAGTATGGTTGTAACGAGAGCAAAGCTTTCATATCAAGATGTCACTAATCTACTTATTTCAAAAGAAATAAGTACCTTTAAGATACAATAAACGATAACATAAGATAGAACAGCCAGTCAAAACGAATAAAAACAAATACTATGGTGATTTTCATTAATATACATTTTGGCACGTTAGAAAACCATGAAGCGCATCCTTAACTTAATAATCGAGGTGAAAACCCAGAGATAGAAATGCGAAAGAATTAGGAAATGCTTTCTCCCAGTAGTCGGTCTCCCAAATATTATCATCGTCATCATCTACAGCCTTCAGTGACCCACCGCTGGGTGTAGGCCTCCTTCCATCTACGCCAACCTTCTCTGTTCTGGGCCATCCTACTCCAGTTGTTGACAGCAATATTCTTAACATCGTCGACCCAAATATTACATACAAGAGCTATCCTGGTGATCGAATCCATCGCTGATCGAACCCTACAAACGCCACTTAACCTGCAGCCGTGGATTATGCAGATATATTGCAATGGTTATTGCTATCGAGTGTCCGACATGTCGGTACCCGCACACTGGAAAGATATTGTGGGCTTTTTGCGTAAAATACTTACCTTGACTATTCTAGACTTGTATTGCTTGCATTTTTTTTTATTAAATGATTTAAAAAACACTTGTTCTTTAGCTGATATACGCCGTGTATAAATGTGTGAAGTTTGTCTGAAATAAAGAAATTGAATTTAATTTAATAAATGGTAGAAGATATGGAAAAGTACATAGAATAATTGCGTCCAGAACATCAATTAGAAAAAAGAAATATTTTTTTTTTGACTGGTGAAGAAAATGTCGTTATTAGATATGGATGACAATCAAACGATAGCCGAAAAAATAAAACAAAAAAAAAATAGCCGAAATAATAGAATAAAACAGGCCAAATTAGTGGGCAAATTCTGAGAAAAAAAATAAAAAAAATATTTCAAAATTATATTTCCATGAAGATATTAATGAATTAAGCCCACAGCATCAGCTATTCTTTCATCCCAAAGGGGCGAGAGGTTGATCTCGTAATTAATCAATTAAGAAATTAAAAATAAATAAAGCGCAGGCAGTTTTTAATAAAGATTAAAAGGAGTCATTAATTAACAATTCATTATGAAGTTTTTGGCAAAGAAATAATTAAATTTCAATTAGCTGAAGTATGAAGCGAGCCCTGTAATTAGGTAGGTCGACGAAGAAAATTTTAAAATTCCACAATTGTTTGATTTCTGATTCATGAATTTTGGTTTTATAAAATATATATATATTTTTTAAATTCTCACGTTTTTCTAATTTACAGAGAATTAGGAGTCAGTAAATAAAATACGTAAGTCACATGATGTATTTTTAAAATGGGCTTGTCAGGTAAAGACTTCTAGAGTAACCCAGTTTGTTTATTTTTTTCTCAATGGCCAGGCAAGCTATTGGACGACTATAGACACTTCGCAACAGAAGATTTCCTAAAACGGTCTTCTTTCTGTGTACCCTTTATTATAGAAAAAGAAATAAAAAACAAAAAAAAGATTTTACCTGTTTTACAATAATAATTACAAAATCAGCAGACTCTGTAGCTAACATAAGATTTTTATTTAAATTGACTATTCGTTAATTTAGTCCTAAATTTGGTTGTAAATTTCCCACAATAAACATTATTTCAAGTCTCCGTTACTCATGTGTATCAATGAACTCATTTCTCGCAGATGCTGTAGCCGTGTGATCTTTGGTCACAAATTATGAAGAGTACATAAATCTTTCTCTCATTTCCATTTTTATTACAATTTTTTTTTAATTTGCTATGTAAGTACGTATGTATAATTGTTGTATGTATGTTGCTATGTAGGTATGTATGTATGTATCTTGCGAACTAAATTTAAACGTGTGTATCTGGATTGAGGGCCCAATTTTTAAATTGTCCCGGAACGAAATAAGATTCACAGGGCAATTAGTTAAAAATAGTAAAAACTTAATGCAAATATCCAAAAATTTCTAAAAGTAGAATTATGCCTGTAATCATTATCTAACGTGGGCCCTCAATCCAGACGCCTGCAAAAAAAAATCTCAGAAAGTACTATTTCTGGGTTAATCATTTTTATTTCAGAATTTAGTAAAGAATTTCTTAAATATTTTAACAAATTCCCATTTTTGTAGAATATGCCATTACAGATTTATAGCGGTCTATCTTGGGCCCTCAGAACACTAAAATGGGTATCTGCAAAATGTGACTTATCGTAAGGAATTCATAAAAACTACGTCAATATACACTACTTAGATACCTCAGTGAATTAGTAAAAAAGAAATAATGGCCCAAAAGTTAATTGTCAAAAATTTCTAATTTCTGATCTGAGGGCCCAATACTATCGGTTTTATTGTCTAAACTCAACCTCGTATACTAATTCAAATTAGAATTAATTTTTTTACTATTTTTTAACTAAAATTTAACATATGATCCGTTCTTCTAAATGCTATATTTTATGAGCAAATTGAATTTCAAGTTTTTATATGAGAAAATTTTGTAGGGTGACCACAAATTTTCATCATCAGCGGGACATTGAAAATCTGTACAGATGAAAAGGTTTGTTTCAGAGTACTGTAATGACTTTATGATACAGCTACCGGTACTATAATTAGTTTTATTTTAATGTTATGTATGTGCGTTTATAAAGTACGTCTTTATACCTATGTAATTGCCACCACCTTAATATATATTACAACAATGAAGTAAAAAAAATCATAACCCATTGTGTTTCATTCCTAGAATTAGAAAATTTAAAAATAATTTTCCTTAGAGACCTTTTTTGCCTATGTTGGTGAAGGACAGGTTATATCTTCTGTGAGGTTCATTTTTGTCAAGTTTGACATTTTTATTGTGTTTTGGTTCCTTATTAATAACTGTATTTTTAATTCATTCACCTGCAAGTTAATTACTTTCCATCTGCACAGATATTAATAAATATACCTACGGACAAAGCACACAGATTGATTTAGCCCCAAAGTAAGTTCGAGACTTGTTGTGGAATACTAACTTAATGATACCATATTTTGTAACAAGTACCTACATAATAGACAGATAAGACGTTTATTTGCATCAACTGACAAATACAAACATAACAGAAATTACATGCATATAGAAAAACATCCAAGACCCAAGCAAAACTGAAAAAGATCATTTTCATCTTAACCCGACCAGGGATAGAACCCGGGACCACTGGTGTGACTGTCCGGCGTGAGGACCGTTAGGCCACCCTACAAAATTTTCTCATATAAAAACTTGAAATTCAATTTTCTCATAAAATATAGCATTTAGAAGAACGGATCATATGTTAAATTTTAGTTAAAAAATAGTAAAAAAATATATTCTAATTTGAATTAGTATACGAGGTTGAGTCTAGTCAATAAAACCGATAGTATTGGGCCCTCAGATCAGAAATTAGAAATTTAATAACTTTTTGACAATTAACTTTTGGGCCATTATTTCTTTTTTACTAATTCACTGAGGTATCTAAGTAGTGTATATTGACGTAGTTTTTATGAATTCCTTACGATAAGTCACATTTTGCAGATACCCATTTTAGTGATCTGAGGGCCCAAGATAGACCGCTATAAATCTGTAGCATATTCTGCGAAAATGGGAATTTGTTAAAATATTTAAGAAATTCTTTACTAAATTCTGAAATAAAAATGATTAACCCAGAAATAGTACTTTCTGAGATTTTTTTTTGCAGGCGTCTGGATTGAGGGCCCACGTTAGATAATGATTACAGGCATAATTCTACTTTTAGAAATTTTTGGGTATTTGCATTAAGTTTTTACTATTTTTAACTAATTGCCCTGTGAATCTTATTTCGTTCCGGGACAATTTAAAAATTGGGCCCTCAATCCAGATACACACAATTTAAACTACTTTCACTAATGTCCTACAGAGTTGAAATTTTATACTTAGGTTCAGTTTAGATGACGGTGCATTATTATGATTAGCATGACCTGGTGGTGTCAATTAATGGTTTACCATGACCTTTACCATATCACATACGAGCTGAAATATTATCAACTAGAGCGCAGGTTTCTTCATGATGTATTCCGTCACCAAAAACAAGAGGTGGTCTATGAAAAATGTCATACAAAGAGTCAGATTGATATACTAACTTATGAAGCACGAGTAGGATTCGAGTTTGGGAAAACGGTTATATTAAAGACTAGCTGTCGCCCGCGGCTTCGCCCGCGTGATTTCGCTTAGATGAAAAATCATTTTGTGTTCCAAACCGTTTCAGATCTTTGATCTTCTTTGTATACGTCTACAGAAAATGCTCATAAGATTAATCAAGTGTTGCTAAGGCGCCATTTCCATATATGATATAGTGTAGCTGGTCTCTTGGAGTTATTCATCAGATGTTCCAGATCTTCAATTTTTATACGTCAGCAGAAAATGCTTATCAGGTTGATCGACTTTCACTAAGGCGCCATTTCCATATATGTTATAGTGTAGCTGGTCTCTTGGAGCTTTTCATCAGATGTTCCAGATCTTCAATTTTTATACGTCAGCAGCAAATGCTCATCAGGTTGAACGACTTTTGTTAAGGCAACATTTCCATATTTCTTATAGTTTAACTGTTCTGTTTTGGTTCTTCATCAGGTGTTCCATTTTTCAAAATCAATTATAGCCTAAATGTTGCCCAGGCTTAATAGCTATACAACAAAAAAAGTTTCATTCAAATCGGTTCAGTACTTTCGGAGATTAGCGTGATCATACATACAGACAGACAGACAGACAAGAAATTCCAAAAAAATATTTTTGCTTTCTATTATTCTTTTTAAGTGTCCCTCTATCCATTTCAGACAAAAATACTAAATGTACAGACAAAATATTTTTACTGTTTTATTATATGTATAAATTTATTGAAGATTCACAAAAGTTGAGAGATAAAACGAAGAAATCTACAATCCGACAGACAGTTGTTATATAAAAAATCAGCAAGCGTCACATTTGTGTCACATTTAATTTATGTTCTGGTGTTGTTATCACACACAATATTTACCCTTTCCGGCGGGGCGCTTCAAAGCTTCGGATATTGCGAGCTTGCGAAGATGACGTCACTGACGGCCAGGAGATGACGTCACAACTCACGGCCAGGAGGAAGGGTCACTGGGCTTCATTTGAGATTAAAAAAAAACAAATTAAAAATATTTTTCCTTTCTTAGGATGAAAGGGTTTTTGGTAAAAGGGAAGTCTTTTTGTAGATGATAAAAGATCGGATAATTTGAAAGTAACAAATCATTATTCTTTCAGTACTAAGCCTACTCACAATTTTACTCAAAACGATGACAGTTATAATATCAAAACATGTTATTTTAAATAACTGTATGTTTGTGTGTGTGCTTACAATAAATATTTTCTATTCTTGGCATAAGCATGTCCTAATGGCGGTCAGATTCTCTAAATCATGGTCGCCAGAGTAAATCAACCCATCTTTTTTTGCTCTTCAAAAGATCTATTACCAAATTATGTAGCAAAGTAGAACATAATTGATTAGAGAGATCAAATTGCAATAAAAAAGAATCAATATCACATCAATTTTCAATTCACGAAGTACTGTAACTATTTGTGAACCACAGTCTACGGGACATCCACAATGGCCATAATCCGATCGCATCAGTTATTGAACGCGGCGCGCGAGAACAATAAACAGGACCATTTGCGAACGAGCCATTGTCTGTGTGCGATCTGCGATGCTCACTTCAGGGTTGTCAACTTACTAATATCATAGAGCACCAGAGTGAATAGGCTGCTTCTGGGTAAGCTCGCTACATCGTAGACCTCATCTGTGTCCTCGGGCAAGATTGTGGTCAAGAGCAAACCTATATTTTATAAAAATATCATTTAAGACACGAATTTAGCTTCCATGTCGGTCTGATAGCAAAGAAAAAACTCTCTTCTTGAGCAAATTTCAAAATTCATCAGAAAAAAGGCTTTAAATAAGGGTTTCTTCTCAAAGGCGATGGGCTAGTAAACTGGCATTAAATATGAATCTCCTTTACACCAATCAGCCATTTATCCAGCTAAACACACTGAATGGTTTATTTGCAAAACGTATGTTACCTAATTTTCATGTTTATATTTCATATCTAAAATAAATGATGGGAGATCCTACGATCCTGGGATATCCTTGCCTACTATAAAAACGGAATAATAAAATTACAACGACAAAAAACACCAGATAGGTACCTCAAGTTCTAAACATTATGACTTGATAGAGCATTGCATTAGTAATGTTGAATGTTCCAATTGATTCTTAGTACCAAGTTTGAGAATAATAACATCGCTGCTGGCAACCCTGCTCAGAGGGTGCTGTTTCGGTATTAAGTTATTCGGACACAGAATTAACTAATGTACCCAGCACGAGTGTTGCCGCATACAAAAGGTAATCTCCCGACCGGGGAGGGAGTATTTGAACGCGTTTACACTATATTGGTGTATTTGTATAAAGTTCTGGTGTTAGTGCAAGCTATTGTAGTTAAAATGGTCAGATAAAAGCGTCTTCTTTCGGAATTCGTTTTGAAAACTACTTTTAAAGATATGCTAGGTAGAATGCATTAGTTTTATGATATCTAGATGACTTTTATGTAGATGTCAAAGAAAAAACTCACCGCGTTGATGAACTGATGAATGAAGACTTACCTGAAAGAAATATAACCAATTAGGAACATTGAAATAAGAGACCTAAAATACTATTTAAATTAAAAAAAAAACATTTTGGCTTTGTTTTCCAAAATGATTTAATAATATATTGAAAAACATGTAAGTAGGTATTTTTACATTATGAGTTAGATTAATTACAGTTCGTAGGTACAGGGAGGCAATTCTGGGGTCTGCGATATAATATCAATTTCGACATTTATCGAAAAAACATGGCGGATATCGATAAATATCGAAAGTGCGTATTCTCGTGATTTCAAATGTGACATTTATCCAGCGTCAGCCCTCGATACGCATCGAGTGGTCGAGCGTGGCCGAAAACCATATCGTGTGTGATATTTGTTGCTTCAAAGCTATTGAATAACATAATATTCGTACTTTACAAGACGCTTTGTATTTTTCTTCAGCTATGGTTTAGTAAAATATGAATGCTGATGATTTTGTATTCAATTTTATTGGAAATCGTTGTTTATTTACATAAAATTATTTTATTGAAGCCTAATATAGAGGTTTGGATAGATACATACTTTGCTTTTTTCTGCCTCGAGTACCATACCTTATTTGTTTCTCGATTCAATTTCGTAAAGAAACAATATCATACATAAGAATATAATTGATACTCCGATAACAAATATCACATAACCTCACACACACAATAAACAAACAATGACAAGTATACTCGCGTTCCGTTCTCTCCATCAACTCTAAAATATTTCATTTTTCTTTGCATTTTATAAATTTGCATTGGAGCTTATTAAGTTACATAAAATAAAGTATTATAACTATTTTTACATAAATTCACTATTAAAACATTGGTTTTATATAAAATATTTAATGAAACAAGTAAAACATAAATTTCTCGATTGTAGTTAAGTATAATCGAGAAAAAGGAACGTGTTTTCAATTAGAGAAGCCCTAGTTTTCGATATAATATCGAGTTTTATGTCGAATAGGTTCGAGAATACCATTTTGGAGGATTTTGTGATAATTTTATTCGATAAAAGAAGTTTGATATATTATCAAATTCGATAAAATATCGCAAACGCGAGAATTGGCCTCCAGTATATGTACAGTTGCAACCGCTAGTTTATGAACAACTTGTTCAACTTACTACTCATTTGTTATTTCCTTTGCCAATACCGTTTTGCCAAGTCGCTGGTTCGTTACGTGATTTTTACTACACAATACCAGAGTTTCTTATGAAATTTTCTTCTGGTACAATTTACAAGAAAATATAACTTACATACTTCGAGCAAGTACACGAACACATGTTTATTGACGGTTTTACTAATGTATTACTAGTTTTTATATCAGCTAATTTGAGTAATTTGGAAACTATCATCTGATCGAGAAGAAGCGTTTGAGTTGTGCAGAACTCAATCAAGTTCGATCAACTTTATCTCGAATGTGTTAATTAAAGTATTTTCTATGTAATTAATGCATAGCCTTCTTTACCTCCCATAATGTCGTTACTTTCTTAAAAACTCTTTTTCTAATTTTAGATTCAATCAGATTGTAAGTACGAGCTTGTGGTTTATTTATATTGCTCCCATACTCATAGCAAGTGGCTAAATCTACAAAATAAAGCTCAAGACTGTTTACCAACGAAAAACCCATAAAAAATGGGATATCCGATTCACTGACCGGGGTCCATTTCCCTTTTCCGCTATATTAGCGAATGCTAATAAAAATGATGGATGCATCGGGTCATTGGCCCGGGTGCATTAGTCGCAACGGGACACCCCATCTGTCTTGTTGTTTGACTTGCATTATGGTCATTGTTAGTTCAGTTATTTTTAACGTTCCTGGTATTACGGGGTTAAGTTTCTTGGCTATTATGATACGCAGATTTAGAAATAGACGTCAGAAAATGTATGTATTGTTATCATAATAATCAATAATAATTAATCTGCTGGATTCAGACCCCTTCCTCAGTCATACGGTTGGAAGCGGCCTGCATAGATGAGATAAAACTAAATGAAAGCTGGCTCGAATCTATGAACATACAACGATATATGTACTATATTTTATATCACTCTTGTCAAAGTTTTGCTTAAGTATACAATTTCCTGGTTGACCAATAAAAAACCGGCCAAGTGCGAGTCAAACTCGCGCACCGAGGGTTCCATACACGCAAAGCATCTCACATTATAGCTTTAACTAAAAGTCCAACTAGTTTCAAAAACAAACTTAACTTTGCAGTTCGATCCCTAAGATTCATACTGAATCCAGCGCAAAAATAAGTGTGTAACACTTTTTTAGACTTCCAACAACATATTTACAACTTTCAGATTTATTCCTGTATAAGTACGGTTAGACCTAGCTTTTTGCTAAATTTCATAATTTTAGGTCAACGGAAAGTACCCCATAGGTTTTGATTGCTATCTGAAATCGCAAAATATGCGAAAATTCGCAACATTTTCGGTAATATCTCCTGATCACGTTGACGTATAATTTTGATTATTTTTTGCTGAAAGAGACCCTGGATCCGACTAGTCAATATTAATTTCAACTTGATACCTTTAAGCGTTCCTGAGAAAAAAAACAGACAGACGGACAACAAAGTGATCTTATAATCTTTTTGCCTTTAGAGGTACGGAACCCAAAACAGCTAAAACAAAATCCTAATAATTATGAGGGGGTTAAGTTTATACTTAACCCCCTCATAATTATTAGGATTTAAGAATACTTATGTATTCTAACGGACCTTCGACAGGATTTAAAGAAACTTCATCGATCAGTTAACTATGCACTCCCAAAATTCCCAGATAAGATATTTTTGCCTAAGCATCTAGTTCTAGCTTAATGTTGAACGTGCCTTAAGTCTCACGGCTTTAAGCTCTGTTTACCCCGTAGACGATAAAGAGGTAATACTGTATCTATCTAGTCTTACCGTCCAGAAAGTAAACAAAATAAACAACGTACATTTTGTACTTAACCCTCAAAATGGATGTCGTCCCTGGCCATTCATTACGCCTATCAGATTTACCGGTCAACTGACCGAAAAAACGGTTTTCTTCTCCTACGCAGTTCTGAAAGTGTTATGTTTTGGTAGGAAAACTTATTTATAAATATTAGCTGATTTGTAAAACAGCATATCCACACACACACATTCAAACTTTCGCGTTTATAATATTAATGGTATTTTAAGGCGTGATTAGATATGGTATACTATATTCAATATTAGCAAATTTAAGCCAGATAAATGTGAGTATTTAAAGATACTTTATAAGATTAGTCCATTTGAGTATCTAGGTTAATCCTAATGCCTTGATACTTATGCCAGTTATTTCAAAATTCTGACGCTATAGAAATTAGGATTTACTTGATGATGATAGAAATACAAAATGTTGAAAAATTATATAATTTAGTCTTTCTGCAACCTTTTCTCAATTTAACAAAACTTACAACTTTAAAATGAGTGACTTCCAACGGCCCCGGCGGGACGGCCCCGGTGACGGGGCCGTTGGAAAAAAAAATTCCAACGGCCCCGGCGGGCCCGGATTTTGCGTTGACGGGGCCGTTGGAAAAAAAAAATTGCCAACGGCTCCGGCGTGTTTTTTAAATGGGACGGATAGCATTATAAATTAATAGCATACGCTCCGGTAGCGTTTAAAGAGGGGGAAATTGTGTATTATTTTGTAGACCTTAAATATGAAATGAAATTAAAAAAAGAGTTTCTATGTAACAATCACTTTTTGTTGAAAAAAAAAATATCAACTAGGTATCAACAATCATATATATAATAAAATAAAATACATGATGTTTGTATTATATTATGACACAGAATAAATAAAAGTACAAGTATTAAGATAACAAACCGTCAACTACCAAATATCTTACTGTCTCTGTTGTATTTTTACTCCGTAAACAGTATTTATAACTAATTAACGTATTATTAACTGATTGTTACATAGAAACTCTTTTTTTAATTTCATTTCATATAGTTTATTAAGAGTTTTAAGTTTAATTAGGTATTAAAAAACAAAAACAACTTTTTACTCAATACATAGCCTTATCACTCGGAGGAATGCAAGGAATCTAAATATATCCCTCGCATCAAAATCAGTTAGGCCGTTCAGGACTTATGGTAGAATAAAGAAACTTACATACATGCATGAACCCTGAAAACATAACACTTCTTTTTTGGTCAGTCGTGTAAAAATAGATTTGAAGTAACATAGTATATAAATGATAAACAAACTGCGTGAGCTCCAAAATATTATTATCATAGCAATTGTCATACTGAAGATATCTATACGAAAATAGGGCAGGGCTATTGCCTCCCATAATTCTATAAAGGGTCGTATCGAGCGACGAAACCTTTCGGCTATTTCGTTAGTTCCGATTCGATTTTCATTTTATGCAAAGATCCAATTTGGGCACCCTAGCCCCAATCGGAGATAATGCCCCGCTAGTGATGCGAAACATCGATATATTTTCGGAAAAGATGAACTCTTATTTGTAGTTATGTTTGATAGCGGTTTAGGACCGTTCTTGGCATTTTTCAAGATAAAACTAAATGAACATCAGTAGTCTATCAAATTCTTTTATGCACTAGTTTGTTGACAATATACATAATTAATTTAAGATAGAAGATCCAAAAATACACTGAAAACTATACTTTCTAATCTCAAAACTTAGTTGCATAGTTAAAATTACCCACGAAATTTGATGACAAGATATTTTTTAACAAGAAGCAGCTCCATATTACATCAAAATATAGGAAATTACCAGTCATCAAAAAAATCTAACAAAAGAAACCTATAATAACGAATGAAATAAACCCCGGCATTGAAGAAGGAAACGATGATACACATCGCGATACAAACCGATACGTATCTCAGCAATAAAAAGCGGCCATCGATGGAACGCGTTTCCCTCTCGTTTCCCGATCGGCGGGAATAGATGTATTTCGCGCATCACTACATAAAAGAATGATCTAAATTGAATTCGTCCCGCTAAGCCGCGTCGACAAATACCGCGGGCCTTACCCGTAGAGATAGCTAAGCGATGTAATGTAATATAGGCCATACGATACTACAGCCGTACTTAGCTCTATGTGCGCTCAACATTTACTTAGACTTAGCATATTATTATTGTCTAAGAGGTAGACCTAGGAAGAGGTGAATGAACTGTATTGTATAAGACGCTGTGCAAGTTTTAAAACTAGTGGAAGAAGACGAAGAAGATTTATAGGTGGACGAAACTCGTGGAAATGGTATCCCACATAGGATTTTACAAGAAGAAGAAATTTTTAACGTCTACAGAAACAAATGTTTGAAGAGTATTGTAAGAATAGTATGCATTGCATAATAGCTGGATGTTGCTTAAATAGCTAGATATTAACCTAGAACTGATTTTGATGAAATATGGTACATGGGTAGGAAAATACCGGAAACCGGAGTACTGTTTATGTCGAAAATATCACGGAATTCAGAGGTCAGCTAGTATAAAGGCAGATTTACACAGGGTCAGTAGAGAAGTCAGTAGAGAAGTCAGTGCCGGCGCCGAAACTGTCTGCAACCGTTTACATGAAGCCAGCAGTCGTGGTAAACTTTTTACGGTGAACACACGTCTGTAAAGTCAGTTGGGAAAATGAATTCAATTCTTGTCAACCTCTAAATAATATGTAGCCCTTATGGCTTTAATTTTCTTTTTCACTTCTGTAGGGGTAAACCCTTCTATATTTATTTGTTGAGTAATATTTTTCAATGCCGTGGTCCGCATTTCTTTATTTCGGTAGTTTGGGGATTTGAGATCCCATAGACACTCATGTTCCCCATATAATTGCACTAATTTCAATATTTCCTCTTCCGTTAATTTACGCGCCATTTTTCCCGCCATCGCAACGCGTACGACGCGACGTCACCCTACAATCCTGCGACAGTGACTGACCAGGCACTGACTTGACTGTTTACACGGGGTTTTGGCGCTGGCGCGGGTGGGTGCGGGTGGCGGGGGGCGCCGACTGACTTCTAAAATATTCGCGTGAGCATTTACAAGTCAGCGCTGACGTCGTTCTACTGTACTGACTTGTAATCTATTTACACTGCGTTTTTCTTGGGTCAGCACTGACTTGTCTCGATTTCGGAGTCAGTTACTGACCCTGTCTAAATCTGCCTTAATGTATAAAAAGAAATATTGAAGCGTTGCTCATATTTTATTGGAAGACCAGCCTTAAAGGGCCGCTATTCAGCAAAAATGTTCTTGCCTGGTTACACTAGGGTTTTTATTAAATTCCTAGTAAAATGTACAGTGTTGTCAAATTTAACAGGTAACAAATCTGTGGAATGGGACACCAAGACTTTACAATTTAGTTACATTATACTTGATTCAGGATTTACCACCAGAATATACTACCAGGCCTTTGATTCTACAAATTAAAAACGTAGACGTCGTGCCTCAGTTGTATCTCAAAAGCCAAAGAAATCGTAATAAAACATAGAAGTCTTACAGAGATCTTGTCACTTTATTTCAATTTCTTTGGCTCTTGAGACACAATTTAGACACGATATCGACGTTTGTAATTGGTGGAATCGGCCCCCTGATGTCGGTAAAGAATTAATATTTACTATTTGAGTTTTTGTTTTAAACGAGCTTGTTTATGTAAGAAATTAATGGTGCGATGTTACGCCAATAGGTAGCACTAGCCAATATTATATTTACAGTACAGTGAAAAGTCTTTCAAAGCACGTTATGGGTGTAAGGGTGCGTACAAGGGTGGCATACGTTTCACTGTACAGTGGGCCACATATAAAAGTATACCACCTGAAATACGATCCACTATTATACCTACTTTTCTGTGGCCCACGGTACATTAAAATGATAACTTATTATACATACTTATACCTACGCTTAAAAGTCCTAATTACAGCTTAAGCCTGTATTAGAGTGACATTAAACTCTTAATCTCATTAGATTGGCGATCGAAATCCAACTAAGACGATTACTGCCAATTTGTGACGATTATTGTCAATGTGTGAGGGACGCAGTGTGTGAGGGTCTTTGTGTGTCATGTGGTTTTTGCGGCACTTATTTTATGTTCATATCTTTAACACATAATCTTGTTAAATTTATTGAACGATTAATATTATAAATTTAGTGCACTGTTATACTCAACGAGTTTTTTTGGCTGTTAACAGCAATGGTCGCCGGTCGTTCCGAAATGCGTAGTTGGCTTTTATAACCTTGTGTTTCTAGCTTATAGGCTAAAAAATCGCACTTTTAAATCGTCATTTACTTGTTTTTTAGTTAGTTGACTTCAGAAAATTACTTAAAGCTAAGGTTACCACCGCCTCCAAAGCGCAAGTGGAGAAGAGGCGGCGCAACAATCTCCACTGCTGCATTTTCTCCAAAGACGTCACTTTACAACATATGTCTTACAGCTAATAATCTTAGCACTCATATAGTAGCTCGATAGTATGAACGAACAAAATGTCATACTCTCAAATTCCAATACGTATACAGAATCGTATGCGTCAATCCCCATCGAGTGAGCATGATTGAGCAGCAAATCGTTCGTGGATGCCGATACCGGGACGTTATACAGCGGGCCACACTTGACATTTAGGGCTGGTTGCAAAATTGGATTAGTAACTACATGAACTGTAAAAAATATTGCCACATTTTTGAAACAGTAGTTGTGTGGTAAGGTTTGTGGCGGTACGACAGTGGCCGATAGGTTTACAATCCTACTATATCTGCGTGAGTTTGTCGACCAATCTGACTCATGCTTGGAAGGGAAATTTCACCGAAAACAAGTGTTGGTTTATTTAAAGTTGGAAAGAAACTAATACTCAAGTTGATTCATCACATCAGCCAGCAGATAGTGTGCAAGATGGAGAAGGCTATTGCAAAAAAAAAACATATTTTCATAACTAAGAAACTCAAGGAATGAATTTTATCCCAAAAAATGATACCATAAAGAGCATAGCTCTTAAATACTAAAAGTAAAAACGATTTCATATTTATGTAGAGATCAAACAAAATAAAACGCTAAATGTTTTATGAATGAGCTGAGAGATAACTTCGAAAACAAAACAACATCTCCGTTTAATTACATTCAGATAAACACACGTGATACGTAAAAAGGTCCGGCCGTAAAAAAACCTTTTCGGCGAGCCGGAACGCTTGTGATTTGGCGGGAAATGCTACATAAAAAGCGTTTTCACTAATTGCCGCAGTGTTATAACCAGTTCTGTGAATCTATTATATGAATTTTCGTGCGGTTTGCATGACTACTATCATAATTTAAAGCAGATGTACGTAGGTAGTAATAATGAAACCAGAAAGTGCATAGGCTAAAGTAAAAGATGAAATTTGGAATCAAAAACGACCATCAAAATTTTGATTGGTTTACTTTTTCTTGATCTGCGGCATCATAAAAAATTTTTAGAAATTTCTTTGACTTTAATATAAACATAATTTGTAGCTCATTGTACTTGGCCGCGGGGCTCGGAAAATTAGAGGCAGGCAAAGATGCTCGTAAATTAAGGACAATGCAATAAACTTTTTATATTTCTTCCCTAAAAGGGATTTTTGCCTCGCACAGTTTAGTTTGTAATTGCGTCAAAATTGTTTTTTTTTTGTCAGCAAATTGTCTTCGAGTCCCGGGGTGAATTGTGATTAAACTTGAAATCGTGTAAAATTGTGATTCACAGTTATTACACGACTGACCAAAAAAGGAGTGTTATGTTTTCAGGGTTCATATATGTATGTAATTTCTTTATTCCATCATAAGTCCTGAACGGCTTAACATATTTTGATGTGAGAGGTATTGTTAGATTCCTTGCATAAGCCCGAATGACATACGCTTTGTAAGTTTGTCAGTCATGTTTTTTTATTTTTAAATAATTAGCTTGTTATTGGTTCTTCGTTGTTGCTTTTTACACGACTGACCAAATAGGAGTGTTATATTTTCAGAGTTCATGTATGTAAGTATGTATGTAAGTTTATTTATACCACCATAAGTTCTGAACGGCTTAACAGTGAGAGGTATTTTTATACTTATATATTACAATATTTACTCATCTAATATTGAATACCCGTTGGCCTAATGTGACCCTTAATTCTTAGAGCTAAGCTCTTGTCGGTCTCATTGCGTGAAATTATTTTGTCATTAAAAAACATCAATTTTTATGTGCGCTATGCTTTGATAGAAATCAAAACTAAGCAATTCACGTCAATTGTCATTACGAGCATACTTACTTACTTAATAGCCATATATGTATGTATGTCCCAGTGCTGGGCAGAGGCCTCTCTCTCCTTCTCCCAAGACTCTCGACCCAAAGCTATAATATAGCTTAAATAACTAAGCTGAAGAGTTTGTAATACAAACTCTTACAAATAAATAACAAATATACAAACTTTGTATTTTGTTTGAGCGCGCTTATCTATGGAATTATTGATCCGATTGAAAAAATTACTTCTGTCCATGAGGAAGTGTATAGGCTATCCAGAATCCCTGAATTCTCACTCTTAAAGCTAATGCGAAATAAAATTTCTAAGTAAAACACTCTTTGTTGGCGATTTATAAGTGTAGGTGTATATTTTATGAGACAAAAAAATCGCACTGAAAATAAAAGTGCGTAGCTTTTCTAAATGTCATGTTTTCAAGTTAGGAAAGCTCTTTATTTTTACATTATCTGGAGATTTTCACTAATGTGAATTATATTCGCCGCTTAGGGTTTTCAAAATGGGGATTAGGTGGTATTTATGATCGCGAAAAGAGTGTGTTTTAAGGCCAGGTCCAACCCCACATTAGAAATAATTGTAATTTTTCATGAAGAAATTTACCTAATTAGAGTTTAATTACGAAGTGGAAAAATAATACAGGATATAGATTATGATCTCTATTAAGGTTTCAATCGTGTACATTTTAATAAAAATACATATTTTCGGCTTAATTAATTCATAAAGGCACCGAAAATTTAGAAAATATTTCAGCTTTCAAGTCATGAAACTTAAAATTTTCAGCGATAACATATATATATTTTTATATAATTAGTTTATATATAATATATGCTATATTAAAGTTTTAATCGAGCACTTTTGTTTTAAAACTAATATTTTTAATGATATTTGAGAAATAGTTGCTAAATCGGTACAAAATCTGTTCGATCCTGCCAACGAAAGTAGAACATAGTGTTGTGCAAAAAACTGTCTTATTGCAACGCGCACACGGCGCGTTTAAGCGCATATGAATTTTGTTTTTTGCAGCTCAGGTTGGACCTGGTCTTAAAATGAAAACATTAGGGTTAAATCTTCTAGAATGAATCGTTGACATTACAGTAGTTATACTATTACTTTTTTGTGAGTGTAGATTATAGTACTTTGATTTTTTAGATTACTAGCGGTGCCCACCGGTGTGCTCGATTCTGATTAGAATTTTATTTTTTGTTTTTAACCATTTAATTGAGGTTACTCGATCACAAACATAACATGTTTTATTATATTATATTTGTTTCTTATATTTTATTCTATTTTTAACTGTACACAATCTAGTGTATGTATTAAAGATAGTATATAGCCCCTCTAGCATTTTAGGCGACCAAGACTGTTTCATGAGTTTCTTTCGGCATTTCTTCTCAGCAGTGTCGTTCCGAAAGGCTAGTAGTTTGTAGCTTTGAGACATAATATATTATGATTAAATGATTAGTTTTTGACGTGAAAAGTTTCAATAAATAATTTTTGACTTTTGACTTTTGACAGGGTTCCGCTTCCGCGCGAATTTTGGAATAAAAAGAACCCTTTTCCCAGTTATATTCTACCCAATGTACCAAATTTTATCGCAATCCGTCCAATAGATTTTGCATGATTGAATAACAAACATGCTCAGTATGCTGGCCATACACTTAGAAAAAAAAAAATAAAAAAAAAAATCTATCTTTATAATGCTGACACAGATGTGTAAACTTCAACATTATAATATTAGTGGTATAAATCTTTCTAAAATTATTTTTTTTTACTTCGAGATCGAGGACTCAGACTTAAATTATTTTGAGTTACTTTGTATTAGATTTTCTCCTATTTTTTATCGGAACGGGTGTATAGAGGTGTTCTGTAATATATGGAGTGTAGAAATATTGACAGGAAGTAATGGCGCGTGAAGTACCGATAGCAAATAATGTCTTTGTATAAACCTGCGACGCTCGCATATTATCAAGTGCGGCAGACAACGCGAAATGTTTTGGAGTTTGAGATAACAATGTTGAAATCAAAAAGCAGTACCTACCTTCACAAAAACTTTTTCACGTCATAATTTAAAAGCTGCGAGATTCAGTATTGGTCCCCCATCATGCCCAATTTTTTTAAATATAAAAATAAGTACAGTCAAAACCAATTGAAAAAAGTACCGAACAGAAAAGTAAAAACACATTAAATTTATATAATGCATTTATTTTATTCAATCAAAACAATGTACAGAATATTAAAAACAAAATATATTCAATTATCAAACTCCTCTAATGCTAGCTGTTAATAAAAAAATACTCTAGACTAGACGCTACCTTACTCTCTTACAACATTTCCCCACGAAGCGACGGTGGAGAGTACCTCAGAGAGAGTACAGAGGTAATTAAAGACGTTTATCTCCGCCAGGTGGCGCTAATTCCAGCAGATATGGAACTATGCCCGGGTAAAAACAATCCCAACTTTGCCCGAACAGTTGGGATGCAAATTGTGGACAAGGATTAGGCAAGACTTACACTGAAACACAGAATTAGGAGACCGGACAAGGTATATTAAAATATGCAATATTTTGATAAATAAATAATTAGAACACATACACAATTCTCATGTTCATTCTCTCGAGAGAATGTAAAATTCCAATTCACGCATAGATCTACGCGTGAATTGGAATTTTACACGAAGAATGCTATGATATTTTTGTATTTTATAGGTACATATTTTCTGCGTTTCTTCACCGATTTCATAATACTTTACTTTCTATCATTCTCTTTAACTCCTACTTCATTCTTTTTAAAAATTTTGTGCACCTCAGATATAGTAAGTACTAAAGTACTCTCATATTTTCGAGTGTAATTTTTTCACCATATCTAATTTCTATATGAGAGTACTTTCCAACTTGATTAATAATAATAATATAATAATAATAAAATCCTTTATTTTTCCACCACAAAATTAATTAATTGTAGCACTTACAGGCAAAGCTTAGTATCTAGGGACTGTACAATTTTGTGGGGACTGGAGCTTGAACTAGGTAAAAAACCTGTACTACAAGACCCCAGGCCCCACCTCTCGGAGAGGTACAATAAGCTGGAGGAAACTCTTACTTTGTAAGTAGATAAATTTAACAATGTAGGTTGTCGTAGTGTGAGGTAAATGTAAATAAATATGATTAATAAATATAAATACGTGTATATATAAATAATAGTTATAGATAGATAATAGGCGATGCATGAATGAAATTCCATAAATTATGATTTTGGTTAGACTGTTACACAAAGCAGATTTTCAGTAGAATCATAATTAAGGCTAAGAAGCCATTCAGTTATAACCTTTTTACACTTGTATCTGTTTAATGGATAGATATTGAGTGTTTTGTGCAGTTTATTATACAAAAAGGGACCAAGAAAGCAGAGAAAACGTTGTGTGAAGGATTTATTATACAAAGTGCTTTTGGCAACAAGATGGTTACGTCTAATTGAGTTAGGGTTATAAGGAGTTAATTTGTGTTGTAATACAGTGGCTGCCTGTATAAAGAGTTGTCTAACGGTTAGGACTTGACATTGCTTATAAAGATCCTCAGTTGGATATAAAATTGGTTTTTTGAAACAGACTTTAAGAACTGCCCGTTGGGCTCGCTCGATTTGGATGAAATTGGTTTTTTAAAACCACAGTTTAAAACTAGAATTGTTTCATTATTATTTTCAGTGAGCGTTGCGCTTTATTCTGAATGCGTCTATTGGGCGAAGTTGGAGTTGAAATGCAGTCAAAGAATGCTTTGAAGCAACTTTATTTAATTGCTGGCTTTTGAACGCTGAATCCGGTAATGATTTCAAAATCAACGTATTTATATACTTTCATTCATCATTGTATAATGTAATAAGCGTTGGCAACGTGAGGAAAGATGTTTGGATACCTTATACGACACGACAACTTTATGAAATACCTGATCGAAGGAAAAGTCGAAGCTAGAAGAGGGAAAGGAAAGCCAAGAAGTACATTTATTAACCAAATAAATAAGGCAAGGGTTGTGTCATATAGCGAGGCATATATGTGTAAATCGATGGCAGAAAATAGATGCCAATGGAGGATACTCCACTGACAAGAACATACTTCTTAAATACAGAATGAATGTTTTAAGCAATATAACTCTTGAACCATTTTTGTTACAATAAAAAATAATCAGTTTCGTAGTTTTTGAGATTTTAGCAAAAAGCAAATCTCGTATTTGTGTCGATGAATGTTGTCATAATCAAAGAAACGCGAGGTCTGAGTACAAACTATTTGTTTTTACGACATGTATGTCTGTCTGTAACATATGATAAATGTTCATCGAGGATTTCAATACTAATAGCTACACTTAATGCGACCCAAACAGTATTAACACACCCCACATTCATAATAAATGACTCGTCATTACTAGCATAGAGTTATAACAGCATTTAAGTAAAGATTGGAAGGGCTATCTATATGTCTAACATAATAAAATGAATGACAATTCAACGTTAGTTTTACTTACGTTATATTAAAAAAGTTATTCTCGCAAAATTAGTCATGTATAAACTCATTAAAAAATTTGGTAAATAAACTTCTATTGACTTTTAATTTCTTGCAGTAACATTTCACTACAATATTATATGAATATTGTGATTATGTTTTATCATAGACAAACGAAGATTGATATATAGAATCGCGTTTACCCGAACGAAAATATATTTTTAAAGGATTTTGCGGCAAAATTTTTACACAAAGGTGCATTTATTGTAATAGAGTGGTAACTAAACTTATCGTTGTAAGTCTATATTTACATTGATCAACCATTTTGTCTCCAAATATGTCATTACGCACGCCGCCTTATATTTAATGCAGACTCCACTAAACGATATTGGATCCCGTGGGAATTCCCGGATTAGGGATTACTAGATATATTGTCTAAGGAGTATCAGTTTGCTTAATGTGGGGTATTAATTTGAGGGAATCGGGAAGTTAGGAGGGATTGGAATTTAGATGTTGAAATAGTAATGAAGGTATAGAGTCGCGTAGACGCGTCCATCTAATTGGAATTTCAAGATTCCCAAGTATATTTAACACATTACTAGTTTCTCGACCTGTGTTTTGTCGTTGTTCCTTGTATTGATGTATAGATCTTTATCCATATATTTATCAATCCTAGAAAAATATGCGCGGCAGTGTGGTGTGTCAAGCCAAGTAAAAAAAAATCAGGCTTATTCAACTTGTTAAGTCATTTGATTTCTTCACGAAGGTATTCGTTGTATGTGCCAAATCTGGAATACCTCAACATCTGTGATTATTTCTCAGCAGCCATTTCTAAAACATTTCCCGTTCCGCGACACGTGTCTCCCTGAATAATGTATGAGACAATTATGCGGAGATTTCGTACGCTTGATTCCTTGTTGCGAATGAGTTTTTGTACAAATACCAAGTTTTAGCTCGTCCTAAGAGTAATTTTTAGACTCAAATAAATGCCGTATGTGTGTCAAAATTTAACAAATAGTATTCAATTATAAATATTAAAAAAAAACAATTTAATATAAAAGAAGCGTTTTAAGTCTCAACAAAGTTAAGTCGTAGTGTTCGGTTACGCTTTATAATGAACGTCTATGAAAAATTTCAAGTTGTTCAGCGGTATCGTCCCTGCATTGAAGTATCTCTACGTGAAAATAAAAACCGGCCAAGTGCGAGTCAAACTCACGCACCGAGGGTTCCGTACACGCAAAGCATCTCACATTATAGCTCTTACTAAAATACCAACTAGTTACAAAATCAAACTTAACTTTGCAGTTCGATCCCTAAGATTTATACCGAATCCAGCGCAAAAATAAGTTTGTAACACTTTTTTTAGACTTTCAACAACACATTTACTATTTTCAGATTTATTCCTATATATATATATATATATATACTGTTAGACCTTGCTTTTTGCCAAATTTCATAATTTTAGGTCAACGGAAAGTACCCCATAGGTTTTTATTGCTGCCTGAAATCGCAAAATATGCGAAAATTCACAACATTTACGGTAATATCTCTTGATCGCGATAACGTATAATTTTAATTATTAGACCGTAGGTCCGAGTATTGGATATTAATTTCAACTTGATAGGTACCTTTAGCTGTTCCTGAGAAAAAAAAGTTGGACAGAAAGAAGGACAGACTGACAACAAAGTGATCTTATAAGGGTTCTGTTTTTTCCTTTTGAGGTACGGAACCTTAAAAAACCCTCCAAAATTTACACACGTACACCTAACGCAAGAAAGAGACAACAACGCTAGTTGAAAATATTTTTGATTAAAATTTTCTTTTGAATAGGTAATCCTGAGCAAATCTGAAAAATATATATTTTTTAAATCTTCAAACGAGAATAGGAAGACTTGAAATATGTTTTTTTTAACTTGGCCCCTTAATCTAGCATTACGCCGAGACTAATGTCTTAGCTCTCTGGAGCACCTGCAGCGTGATAAGTTGGTTAATTACTTTTATCTCGGCAACTTGGGACGTTTTTATTTTAGACGACTGTGAGCTACATTTGTCTGGCTTGAAATTTTAACGAAAAATGTTGGGTTTTGAATTCAAGCCAAAATTTTAAGTAAAAGGTGTCTCAAAACTACATTTTGGTACAAACTTTAAATGCCGGTCTACGTTTAAAGAACTTTATTGACAAATCCTACGCGCTCTAACGCAAAAGGTTTATTACAGTTTTCTTACTTTCGACCTTCATTTATTTTAACTCAAAATAGGTAATTGTAATGTTTTATCTCTAATTTGACTTTTAAAATACATTCCGATTTACTATCAGAAAGCGATGACCCTTGAACGATGTTTGGTGAATTTAGGTAAGGAGTGGTGTTAAGATATAGGGTACCTTTTCTCAAAATTCCTACAGAAACGGACCTTGTTGGGCCGCATCTAGTCTGCATGGAGTCACGTTGCGACAGCCAAGTCAAGCACGTACTCCGTAGGCGGAAGCTGCTTTACCCATAGAAATCTGAATAATAGTGTTCAACCAGGCTGCAATTAATCAAAACATTGGCAAGTATTTGTGCATAATCTGGAGACGTCAATTTGGACCTGCGTTTATCTCAATCTGATAGTAGTGATTTATAAGATGGCCGCCACAATGGAGCGGCCTTTCAAAACTAGTGATTAATGTTGAGGTGATGCCAAGTCTAGAATAAATTTATAACATACTAGCTTTGGTTGTGGCTTTACTAGCGAGAAATTGCTTGATTTCGTGGAATCTATGCTGATTGGCGAAAAAAACCACTTTGTGACTTAACCTCATAGCAAAATGCAGTGTATTACAAAGTTTTCTTCAGTTTTAATTTCAGCTAAAGTTTCATAAATATCAACTAGGTGACAATATAATATTATTGAGACATAAAGATAATTTGATGATTTGACATGTAATATCCTGTTACTAGATAACGTCAAGAAATTGTCCCAAAATAAAATGTAATTTTTAAATATATTTAGGAACCTCACGAATAATTTGCTCTTTAGATTGTCGTACAAAATTATTTGAATGCAAAAGTCTGGATGGATGTTTATCACACAAACTTGCCTGGGAGAATTTTAATGTTCTTTTATCTCGAAATTTCCGCGGGAGCGAAGCCCGAAGGCTTTGCTAGTTACAAATATTAAAAACAGGAAATACTAAATCAATGTCTGTACAAAATTATAGCCATTTAAGAAATTGTAAGGTTGCACAATTGTATTAGTTTCCTGTTTTTGATAAATTTATGCTTCCCAAGTTACGTACTTTGGTTATCAGTATTCGTTAGGTAAATCATTACTGGTAAAGAAAAACTTTGTCACGAAACATGCACTGGAGTTTATTTAATGACTATTGCTCTTAGACAATAACAATAGTCATACCAACAAATAGAAATGACTTTATTTACACTGCTAAGAAAATTGTCGTAGATAATCGTAAATAATGTGTAAGGATAGATAAAGAACAAAGAGACTCCACTCTTGGAGAGGAGTTCAATTGACAATTCACACAGAAGAATCCGCGAGCAAGCAGTTATATCCAAAACTAGCAATTTCACGTTATTATATACCTAGTCTGTATGTTTACGAGTACGTTTACGTTGTGTTTACGACACATTCTCAGAGTGCACTAAACCCGAATATAAAAATGTGTCCAAACTTATTTTATTGCGTTTTTTTATTTTTCAGAGACAGTTTTATAGCTGCCAGCATTGTTTGATTCATTTTTGCATGGAAATAAAAATCAATTTAAAAAATCAAGTGCTATTTGGCGAATGGTCGACCGAATTGGCGAACTCTACGCGGACAAAGGTGTACGATCAATAAATAACATTAGCGCCATTTATATTGGCTTCGGATACTTGAATCATACTTTAAATAAATAGGAGCATATACTTAGGATTATAAAATTATATCACCTATTTTAAAAAATAATATATTTTATATATTATTTATTATTTCTATATTATTATTTCTATATTTATTTTATTTCAGAAACGACTGAAAGATTATTATTGAATAAATTGAATTCTACTAATATGAAAATGCGAAAATTTGGATGTATATGTATGTACGAGTATGTTTATCTTAATCACCCAAAACCTACTGATAGGACTTCGATATTTAATTTACAGGTAGAAAAATATCGGGGAGAGCACAAAGGGTACTTTTTTCTTGAAATGATCACGACAGCGAAGAATATAAACAAAATGTCAAAATATATAAAGCTTTAATTATTCTCCAAAACCATGTTGAGCTTTGTTTGTATCAGTAGGTCTCATAAATAATAGTTACGCGTATTTCTCTTACAACCATAGTAAGCACCACTACAAACTTCAAAGCTAATTACATGCCCAGCACGGCTTGCTATCAACTTGAACGAATTTATCACCTCGTTACTAACATTTGTATATCGGGCAAAATTGTCTCTTAAAGTTATAAATTCCATAATTTAAATATTTGAGATAAACATTACTAGATGTTGTCTCAGACTTCCACTCCTCTGAAAGTTTTGGGAAAAAGGTTTAAATATACCTCCGTAGAGTCCACTTCAATGACCTGGAGATTATGGGTTCAAATCAAATTCGCGATGAAGCATTGTAGTCTAGTGTACGGAGTGAAATATTATTAGTAAGAAATTAAGATAAAACCAATAATACGTAGTAATATCCATACTAATATTATAAATGCGAAAGTTTGGATGTGAGTTTGTGAGTTTGTGAATTTGTGAGTTTGTGAGTTTGTTAGGATGTTTGTTACTCAATCACGCAAAATCTACTGTGTAACAGTTCAAATATGAACGTGTTATTTCTTCTCAAATATTTACATGATAAAAGGAGAGAAATTGAACTAACCTTGTCATCTTCAGGAGGTTTTGAACTGAGTCTGTAAACTGTAGTTTTGTTGCATATTACTAGTTATTTGGTAAATTTAATTATTGAAAACGGCAGCGTATTGTTGGCTCTATAAATTGTAAACAAAGAAAATAATGTCATTTTGACAACGTCAAGTAATGACACCGAAGGAATAAACGTTCCGATTGCAATGATATTATTATTAGTACGCAAAGAACTGAGGGCTTAAAATAATTGTGAAGTTCGTTAGTTAAAGAATAAATATTAGCTTATTATAATAATTTTAAACATGCGAAGGGTAAATATAGGATTTATTTTTAATAGGTAACTATTCGCTGTCAAGTGTATAGGCCACTTGAATTATAGATCTAGTGTCTATGATAGAAAATTTGGTCTATGGTAGAAGTTCCGTTGATATTTGCACCTGTTAGTAAATTAGGAGGTAGATTCACACGGAAAAGTGGCGTGATCGAATTGACTACCCAATAGTAGCGCAGGGATGTCACGTGATATTTTGTCCAAAGCTGGAGGGAAACGAATCATTGCCAGTATAGGAATTATTTTGCCATTATTGATTTTTCTGTTCGTTTGACACATTTGAAACATTTTGGGGTACGGAAAATGGATGAATAATGAAATTAATCTTGATAATAGAGGAAAAGAAGATAAGGATATGATCGGCAACGGGCTGAACTGTTTGGTTTATGTCGATTATAAAGAAAGTAGAAAATAATTATTAATTAAGCTAGACTATAGCACAAGTAATTGCGTGGAAATAGTTATTTTGTAAGAATTATGTATAAAATCATGCTATTATAAGGTATATTTTACATTAACTATTTATATTGTTATTTCGGTGGATATAGGGTTCGGGAGAATAGAATTATTATAGTTGCAATACAGGAAGTAAGGTAGGGGGGCTTGGAATTCATGGAAGATTCGAGATTTTTACACACACATAGACAAGAGGCAGTTGCATAAAACTGATAGGAAGGGACATTCGAGGCTTTTTCATCTGCGGTCTTTGGGGGACAACGTTGTGCTGCCGGGCGCCAATCTCACCTCTGTAAGAAGCGTCATTGAAGAAGTTTATTTTAACTCAAGATAGAAGTAGTCTGCAAGAAAAGTGTTTGGGCGCAAGGTTTCTTCATGAGGCTTAGGAACGCATATTTCCCCGCGAATCTTTTGAGAAAAATACGTTATTGCGAGCTTGAAATGGTAAAATTAAGTTCGGTTTTAACGTATATAGTTTAATTTGAAGAATTCACAAAATAAGTAGATTTCCCCAGTAAATTTAATTAAATATTAGAGTAGTTGAGCATTAGCTGCGATTTGACGAGAATATGGGTTTTGCCTGATTTCTGCGAAAGTGGATAGAGGGTAGAATTCGTTTCTTGTTCAAATAGATATTTTGATTTGTTTCTTTAAGGGCTATTTGTAAGAACCTTGCGGGGTAGGTCCTGGAGCTTGGCTTTGCAACGTGTCAAGTGGGCTTCTGTTAAGAGAATGCCTAGTTTAGTTGCTTAGTTGAATGAAAGCGCTTTCATTGAGCCCAGAGCCGACGATCCGAAAGGCGCAGAGATCTAATCTCACTGGACGATTTGGAAGACTGCCTCATATAACTAAACCTCTGTTAGGGCATAATTCTGTTCCTTCCCAATCAGAATTATCACGTTGGGCTGTTAGAAAGTAGGATAACGGGTTGCCCACTCGGCGTTTTAGAAGCTAGGGGTTTTAACTAAATGTTGGCCCAAAAACCAAGAGTAGGACACGTTTGTAGGTTGATAGGCAGGTAAATTTCTATTAGGGAAGGGAGAAGCTCTCCCGAAGTCTCGTAGCTAGCTGATAGGAGGGTATTCCTTACACCGGGGATACCTAATTAGGGACCCATCTCATTGCACTATGAAATGGTTTAAAATTCTGTAGTTGTCAGGGACTTAGGGACCGATAGGGACAAGAATAGGCCTTAATTTCACATACATATAGGTAGTGGGTGTTAAAAATGGCTGGTAGGAAATGGCGCCATTTTTAGGAATTAAAACACAAAATAAAACAAAATGGTCAAATAACACAAATAATTAGTCGGTTTATCATTTATCAAAATGGAGGTATCAAAAGTGTGAATTGAAGGTTCCTAGGAATCTTATAATTATAGGGCTATTTATAAAACCTAACCAATATCGGAAAATAAGTAATTGACTAAGGAAAATTTAGAAAGTGAAAGTTCTTAGTTGTGCTAATTATGTGTTGAAGTGACTATAGATTCGGTGAGTTTCCAATTAACCTTATCATTATTTACAAATACTGAATGTTGTGGGTAATGGAACGTTTCCAACCCCTTTTCCTACTTATTTGACTCAATTTAGTCATGTAGGTACTTAATGGATGTTGACTTTACTTGTCTATATATTTGAGTAAATACCTAATAATTGTTCCAATCTAGTGAATGAGATCATACTCTAATCCTTGTACCGGCATTGGTCAAATTCCTTGTTGAGAAAGTTAAATTTATTGGTAAAACTATATTCCTTAAAGATGGGAGTCTATACATTTACAAAACTTACAAATAAACTACAAAAGTTTGATTCTAGTTGTGTTCAGTGTCTGCTCGAATCTAGATATAAGGCAGTTACCGCCTGTGTGCTATGTCAAAAGATATTTTAGTACACTATCAAAGGATATTGAGTAGTTGCTACCACTCACTGGAATATCTGCAAATAACTTCTAAATATTCATAAAGAAATTGATTTATTAAGGATGATTCCTTTGGTTGAGTACAAATAGCTTCTATTATTGGAGTGAATATAGACAAATTCACTAATAATGGTGATAAGTACTGAATCAATCTAAAATACAATGGATCTCAGATTTAAGGATGTAATTCTAACCTGAAAATTATATAAACAAAAGACAAGTCAAGTTACATCAGTTTGAGTAATGCTAATTCTCTTCTGCACACTTAACTTACCTATTACCACCTGTTGGTAAACCCACATTATAACTCTAACATGATTAAAGTATGAATACATCACCACTATCCCTATGATTAATTAATTTTAATAACTTACTCTCCTTCAGAGATCAGATTTATCAGTATCCCATTAATGAATTGTAAGGTTGAATTCATATATGATATATAGTTAATCATTTAGATTTTAACATAAAAATAAAGATCTCAGCTGATCACAATATATGGGATAAATCCATAATTGTGAAACTGATAAATCACTTGGAGACATTTTGTCTCTCCTCTCTGTTTTATTTAATTATACAAAGACAGACAGACTAAACTATGTTCAGACCTTAGTTATTCATTATTTATATTGAAATCAAGAAAATAATAGCTGAGCATCTGGAGGGAATCTGTCCAAGTCTGGAGCCGAAGGTTACTGTAACATGCGGACGGAGGGGCATGTTTCCATAAGCCAGATCTAGCTAATAAAGCTGAGAATTATCAATTTTGTAGCAATATTTGCATTTTCCATACTTACATATTTTTACCGACCTTAAGAAATACATACTCACTCATATAAACATTTCTAGCGGGGCCTGGTCCATACTAGACCCAACTATAAGCTGAGAGATTCTATTAAAGCAAATAAAACCATCATCGGTACCATTGGTCATATACCTTATACTCACCTATCTAAGTTAAGCGTTAGGAACACACATATGTTAGTAGATATCTTTCAAAGTTGCGGTATTTCAAAAGCTGGAAAACCTCATAGCTCACCTTATAATTAATAATTCAATAATTAGTAGTGTTAAGTGTATATTTAAGACAAACCAATAGTATAAGTTAGCCAAGTAAGATTTAGTTTTAATTTCTATAGATAGTCCTTAGCATTATCTGTAATTCCTGTAATGTATATAAGGTTGGTTAAGACACAGACAGTACATAGTAGTAAGACATTTAATCCAGGTTATAATAATAGGCTCCCGACATAGCACTTCGAAAAGATCCAAGGTTCATTGCGGAATACAATCAGGGAACTACACTAAGAGATCACAGCACAACTCATAATATTACGAGAACTAATATGTAAACACACACTTAGATTATTCTCAAGCTAGGTTAAAGATAAATCAAATAAGAGTAGATATTGAGTAGGTTAGAATAGTTACTTCTGGGTGACGTAACCAGGGATTTAACCATTCTTGGAGACGTTGACTAGAGGGTTTGTTACGTCTGGTTGGTGCAGTGACCAGGATTATTACTTCAGATAGTACTTTTGACCAGGATTTAAATTAAAATAAAATAAACAGTTAGTAAGCACTTTGGTTTTGGTTACATGTTGGTTCTCGGTATTGTGGGGGAAAAATAGCCAGAACGTGTTGGAACGTTGGCTACATCTGAGGCGGTGAGAGTTGATAGAATGCTTTGTCGTGGAGTCTTCGTAACCATCGATTTATGTGTCTTCTTGTGTAAGGCAGAATCCTTCCATTACGTGTCTATAAAACCCAACGTTAGTGTGTTGTTTCGTATAAATTGGCGTTAATTCTTTAAGATTGCCTTATCGTACCGAAGTAAATGATTTTTCTAATAGAGTAGAATAGTTATTGTATACTGATTAATAAAATCATTTGTTTATTCACACAACATAATTGACAAAGCGAGAATGAAATCACTGCGTTATAAGAGACAGGACTCCCATTCAAAAAAGTGTCCGATACAGATGTCAAAACGAAGGTACCGACCGATAGAGATGCACTTATGCGAGGAACTGCAGGTACGAATGAGATGGAAATAGTCGACCATCAAATCGCTACTCCGTTTCATAGATCAATTTTTTCCTATGAAGTTGCGACCACCTAATTGACATTTCAATAGTTGACAGTCGCGTTCTTAATTATGTCAAAAATTTTGTTAGGGCAAAATTGATTATACCATTCAGCCTATTCAATATGAGATGATTAATAAAAAAAAAAAAAGAATAAATAAATAGAAGTAATTTAGATTAAATTACCATCCGTTATAAGTAAATAAAGGAAAATATAATAAATCTATTTGTAATTTTTACTCAGGCTAAACAAAATAGAAGTTTCATTTCGAGTTAGCGCCATCTAACTATCAGGGGTCGTATTAAATTCCATGTAAAAGTCTTAGTGTCTTAGGTATTAGTTCAGCCGTAGTTTATAGATGGCGAGAAAAAAAAAGATAGATTGAGTCGTCCTTAACTTACCGTTGCACTTGATAGATGTCGCTACCGGTAAAGTCTCAGGCTTAAGAGTGTTAAATTGGCGAAGAGATAAATGCATACATTTTAAAATTGGTTAGTTGGTAGAGAACGGATTTTATTTATGCTACTGAGATTTATTGTCCTTTTTAAGAATTTATGTACGGCTAGGTGTAATCTTCTATTGGAAATAAGGATTAGATTTAAGTATTTATTTATTAAAAGAAAAGAATAAAGATAGGCTTACCTTGTAATTTTATTACAAATGGTTAGACAGCGGTGATAGTTAGGGAAATGTAAGGAAGAAATTAAATAACTTAACTATGTGGGCCAACTTACATTTTGACTTTATAAGAAAAGAAACCAACCTAAAATTCTAAATTTAAATGTGTCTACATTGATACAGACTTCATGGTAGAAATACTTAACTAGTTAATTTTAATACCAGACAATAAAAAAAGAGGGAAGTTAGTTTGTGGGATGTTATAATTGTAAAATATCATCACTAATGATTCAGCGGGTTTGGTAGTCTTGGATTATGGATTGCTTACATGAATAAATATTGACCAGTCTGTGAATAAAGCTAATATTGATAGCGGTAGGAAAAATAAAACGACACACTATTATTTAATGATTGAAGGGTCGTTTATTGGGATGTAACTTGCCGTAGTCTGCATGGTGCTGTTCTATCTTGATACTATTACGGCCGTTTACCTTTCCGAAATTCTAGTATTAGTGCATTGCATGCGTTCATATCGTTGGCAGACGGCTGAAGTAGTATTGTATATCCAAACAGGGTTTCACATTTCCGAATCTTGACTTTAGTAAGTAGGGAAGAATCTAAAACAGAAAAATATAGGGAGATTAGCGTTTTGTCTAAGGAATAAACCTTTTAGCAAAATTTTCTTTAGTAGGTTATAATTGTCATTGTGAATATATTGCTTGAAGGTTTAAATGTTCAATTGAAGTTATCACAAAATTGCGAGAATGGTTAGATATATGGGAATTTTCTATTCAGTGGGTTTGGTCATTGCGTAAATAAAAATAAAACGAGTAGATACCTTAAAGATTTTTCGCCAAAGAAAAATAAACTGAGGTTGAAAGTAGGATTAATGGTAGATCAGAAACCATCTCACGATTGTAAATCACATAAATACATCTCACGCTAGACTTATGTTTCTTAAATATATGCCTAAATTAGTGCCTACCTTGATATTTATATAATATTTTAATGATTTTTCCTTAGTTAAGTTAATTTCGTCTGAACCTTGACATGTCGTGCTAATGACATTTGCCGATGACATAAGGGACGCGACATAGACGAAATCATAGAGTTATCGACGACGCTAATCGATAGTCGAGAGGACATAGATTAAATCGGATATTTGTTGCAATTCAATTATTCAGCAGGGATAATTTCTGTAGTTCAAGTTAACGTTACTAAGGTTTATAGTTGTTCCATAATTGGGGATTTACTATGTAAGGTTAGGTATGGTAGTGCTGAATTTGGGTTACTAAAATTGAGGTCATAGAGAAATAAAGATAGATTTTAAAGATATCTAGGTAGACGGTTTAATGCGTATTAATTTATCTGGCGGAAAATTTGAGTTATTTTATTTAAGTTGTTCTTTTGGGTGAATCGAAGCGTGAGAGTTTTATTCACTCAATTTAGACAGATTATTATTTTTTTGTCATTATGATATATATATCTGGGGTTGTGCGTCTATAGATAAATAAATAAATGGTTATATAAGTAATTAAATATTTAAATAAATAAATAATTAGATAAATAAATAAATAATTAAATAAATAATTAAATATTTAAATAAATAAATAATTAAATAAATAATTAAATATTTAAATAAATAAATAATTACATAAATAAATAAATAATTAAATAAATAATCAAATAATTAGATAAATAAAAAAAAAAAAAAATAATAAAAAAAAAAAAAAAAAATAAAAAATAAAAAAAAAATAAAAAAAAAAAAAAAAAAAAAAAAAATTGTAAGTTTTAATACATTAAACGAAAACATAAAAATACTTTAGTAGTTGGAAGTTTGGTTGTGTGTCATCCAGATGTTGGGTAACATAGAACCAAGGTAATAGATTTGGTGCGATATTGTTTAGATCTGACCTTACAAAAAAAAAAGAAAAAGAACTCAAGAACCTCAAAGAACAGCAACATGGGTAAACCAATTCGTACTCGTCGCGTACCGAAACGTTATGAACCAGTAGAAGATCAAGGGAATTCAGAGGAAATTCAAAATAATTCTGATCAGCCGGAGAATCTAAACCCTAGAGAATCTCTACCGACTGAAGAACGTAGACAAGCAGTTAGGACCGTAAGAAGGACAAGGATAACACGTTCACGAGAACTTCTGTCCATACGGCGGATGCTAAACCGTACATTAGGCGTACTAAATAACAAGATAAATGTATTAAGCGGAGAAGTTAAGAAGACTCAGACGTCTATTCGGGATATAACTAAGGGGGAGAGGGAAGCGCCTGAAGACGGGATTACGTTTGAGAATGAGGTAGAAATGGAGAGTAGTCCCGTACACGAAGATGTATCTAGGAAGTCCAATTTAGTTGAAGATAAGCAGAAATATATAATTTGTAACGTTAAAAACATTAACTTGGAAAAACCAAAATTTGGGAAACATCGATGCATCCAGTAACCTTCATTGAGGATCTTGAAACTTATTTAAAAAAGGCCGGTAAATCGGACAACGAAATGGATTTAATACTGGAGTGTCTAGTTGGTAATGCCAGAGATTGGGCGCGTATTTATAAAGGAAGATGGAGCGGGTTAGATGATTTTAAGTCAGACTTTCTAAAAGCGTACTGGGGCGAAAATGAACAAAATGATTTGAGGCGAAAAATAGTGCAAGGGGTATGGAACAAAACGGAGACGCCCACTATGGTGGATCATTTTTTGAAATTAACTGGCAAAGCGCAAATGTTGAGTTATAACATTCCCGAAAAGCAATTAATATGTGATATCATGCGGCATTACCCTAAGTTTATTCAGCAAGTTTGGGCGACTAGCAAGATAGAGACTATAATAGAAGCGGCCGAATTCTTAAGAAGCATGGATGACATACAGAAGCAAGAGGTCCCGAACACTACCGCGTCTAAAAATTTCAAGGAGTGGGAAAAGAGGAAGAAAGGATACCAGCAAAATTATAGGCAGTGGCAGCGACCAAAAGAAGCTGAAGTACAAGTAGTTAATTTAGTAGATAAGACAAATGTAAATAGTAGTGAAGCGTTAAACTAAAGGAAGCTGAGACTTTAGTCTCCGGATCAGCTTCAGCCACAGGGGACCCAAATTACAATATGATGATTAGGATGAACTGGGTTCCAGGTAAACCGTTAGGACGTAACAGGGCTGGAATTAGAGCACCTATAAGCTTAGATTTTAGAAATAGTAATAATAAAGAAGGGATAGGGTATAGTACGCCAGAGATCTTAGTTCCAAACGTTCCTAGCCAAATAGTAGATACATTAAAATTAAAGATAGAACAACAAATGGAAGATGATGACAATATTGTAAGCGCCGTTTTTGACGAGGAAGCTGCGAATAAAGTAGATACACCCATATTTAAGTCCGAGTTATTAGTTCAAATTTTTGATGAAAACATTGTAGCTTTATTAGATACAGGTAGCGATATAACATGTATTTCGGGCGAGTTTTGGGATAGTTTGAAAGTAAAAAGACCAACGATTCCTACTATGCCTATAAAATCATTCTTTATTAAAACCGCAGTAGGTCAGAAAAGTGTGGAAATAAAGAAAATTGCTTTAGTTACCTTAGGAATAGGACTCTTTCAGCGAGATTTAACGGTTTTGATTGTGCCAGGTCTTAGTGCTAACTTAATATTGGGGTTTGATTGGATGAAAGAAAACCAGGCTTCCATAAAGCTTAATAGAGAGGAAGAAGGGGTAGAAATTATTATAGGAAATGAAAAGAAATTGTTTAAATTTTTCAAGGGGGAAAACATTCATAGTACGGATAGTTCGTTAGTGCAATTTGATGTAAGGACCGTAGTGGAAGAAAATGTAGATAGAAATATTCAGGAATTAATATGCAAATTGAGATTAGATAAAAATAAACAAGAAGCCTTAGGGAGGTTTTAATGAGACATAAATGTTTATTTACGTCCAAATTGGGGAGAGCAAATTGTTATGAACACATTATTACCATGGAACCTCATTCACCGGTAGTAAAGAGAACGTATCCAATACCATATGCATATAGAGACAAAGTAGAGGCTAAGTTAATAGAAATGCTAGAGCAAGGGATTATTAGTCGAACTTCCACACCATATTGTAGTCCGTTGACTTTTACATTAAAAAGAGATGGGTCTATACGTGTGTTGTTAGACGCTAGAGAGATAAATAAGCATATGATATCGGAAACTGAGAAACCACCGTTACAATTAGATGTTCTAAATTCATTTCAAGGGGCGAAATTCATTAGTATAGTAGATTTAAATAATGCCTATTTTCAAATTCCTATATCAGATTCTAGTAAGAAGTATACAGGATTCTCATTTAATGGAAAATCTTATGTCTATAATGTTTTACCTCAAGGTTTAAAAACGTCAGTAGGAAGTTTTAGTAGAGCAATGGATTTTATTCTAGGACACGAAGTCAGGGAATTTTGCGTAAATTATTTAGATGATCTAGCCATTATAACAACTGGAACATTATCACAACATTTAGAACATTTAGATATAATATTAGGAAAATTATCTAAGGCAGGCTTAACTTGTAACTTAAGTAAATGCGAATTTTTGAGTACTGAAGTAAAGATGTTAGGATATATCATTTCGACTAAAGGAATTCGTACGGATCCAGAAAAGGTTAAATCTATACAATTATTTCCGGTACCAAAGAAATTGAAACAAGTTAGGGCGTTCTTAGGTCTCTGTAATTTTTATCGCAAATTTATACCTAATTATAGTTTCCATACTAAACCTTTATGTGAGTTGTTAAAAAAGGATAAAAAATGGGAATGGGGGCAAATAGAACAGTTAGCTTTTGAAAAAGTAAAGTCGCTTTTTATTGAAACCGTAGAATTGAATCATCCAGATTTTACCAAACCTTATTATTTACAAACTGACAGTTCTGGAATAGGATTAGCTGGGTATTTGTATCAGTTGGATAGTCACGGGGAAGTAAAAATTTTAGGATTTCCACAGTAAATTATTAAGGGGGCTCAATTAAATTGGACAGTTACAGAACAAGAATTCTATTCCATAATTTGTTGTTTAGAGAAGTTTGAAACTTATTTACGGGGAGCCAAAGTAATAATACGTACAGATCATAAAGCTTTAACATTTGTAAAGAATAGTAAATTATATAATGCTCGAGTGACTAGATGGATTAATTACCTAGAACAGTTTCAATATGAAGTTCAGCATGTTAAGGGTAGAGAAAATGTAGTAGCAGACATATTATCTAGATATCAACCAGAAGGGGAATTATTACAGGAGGATAAAACCAACTCGCCTAGAATATTTTATACCGAAAATAGAACTAACAAAGATTTACTTGTAAAATTAAAGAATTTGGCTAAGTTTCAACAGGACGATACAGAGATAGGCGAAATAATTAGGAAATTGAATAGTGGGGTTGTGCTTAATAGTAGGTCAAGTCAAATATTGAAGAGGTGTTCGCTACTAGATGGATTAGTATATTATTCTCCGGGGAAGGAAATAAAAGAGTGTTATTCTTACCAGAGCTGCTTAGAGAAGAGGTTATTTGGCAGGTCCATTTCGAAATGGGTCATCAAGGGGCATTTAAAATTATTAAATATATTAGAGATAGGTTTTTCTGGAAAGGATTAACTAAACAGGTCAAACGGTTATTAAAGGGGTGTCATGATTGTCAGGTCACGAAGAGTGATACAGCTAAGTATGTAGGTCCTTGTCGTTCGATTATAACTGAGAACGTAGGAGACATTGTTATGGCAGATCTTTATGGGCCGTTGCCATCGGGAAAGTTTGGTATGAATTATATTTTAGTCGTTCAAGATTCTTTTAGCAAGTTTGTAAAGTTTTATGATCTTAGGAAGGCAACTGCTATTTCGGTATTAACAAAAGTAAGAAATTTCTTTCGTGTAATAAAACCCAAAGCTATAATGACCGATAACGGGTCACAATTTGCTAGTAAATTATGGAAAGAAACTATGAAAAGGGAAGGAGTAAGGGTTATTTACACCACAGTTAGAAATCCTAGGCCTAACACAACTGAAAGAGTAAATAAGGAATTAGGTCGTTTGTTTCGAACTTATTGTAGGACAAATCATAAGAGCTGGGTTGAAATGTTACCCAAACTAGAAATATTATATAACAACACTTATCACGAAAGTACTGGTTTTACTCCTTGTGAGATTTTATATAGAGAGTCCACTAGTTTATCTTTTGATAGTAACATACCAATTAATTTAGAATCTCCACCTGTTGATGTAATCAAAGAAAAGGTCCGCGAAAATTTAAAGAAAGCTGGTCAATTACGTCAAAACAAATTCAATGAGCGATATCGAATTATTCAGTTTCAGATAGGAGACCTTGTTAAGATAAGGAAGCTGAACAAGTCAGATGCTAAATTAAAAATAACAAAAAAGTTCGAACCGTTGTATGAGGGTCCTTATGTGGTTGGAGCTTGTCCTTTTAAAAATGTATATTTACTAATAGATCCTAAAACTGGCAAGGAACGAGGAAGGTTTAACGCTATACACTTGTCTAGATATTATAAATGATAAATTTTAAGTTGTAATTATCTTGATAGAAACAAAAAAACTTTGTTATGTAAATTGAGAGTAAACGTAGTTTTAAGTTGGTTAATAAACGATGATGGGGTAATTTTGTATAGAGCTTGTTGGGCACGGGAAAAGCCTATCTGAACTTACAGTAATAACGACTCTATTATCAGAATTATTCCAATAAGGAACACGAATTCTCGAAAGGGATAATTTATCCTTTAAATTTAGATTATCAATCTATGAAAGTTGAACTTACTATTAACCAAAATAACCAAATGGTTATTCTAATTCTTGAGTCACTCGTAAGGTCAGATAGAGGGGAGTGTTGGCGGCTTTTCTATCGGGGGGGTTAATTAATAATAACTAAGTATGTATAGAAAACCGGTTGTGTTTTTTTTTCTTAAATATAGGTAATTTTGTAATTTTATAAGGTTGAGTGGCTAGAGGTTTTCCAATATCAAAAGGGGTAGGAATAGTAGGTTATAGAAATTAATACGTAAATTTACAAAACAATAGGGAAAGAAAAAAAAACAATAATAGGTCAACGAAGTTTGCAAATTATGGGGCTGACAGTGTGACTGGTTGTTAGTTAGGTAGCTTAGTCTAAGATTGAAATGGAATATTGCCATGATTCGTGAATTTATCATTCTTAAAGGATAAGTAACACTGAAGGAGATAAGGGGTATACATGTGCAATGCGAATATTGGCGTACGAATAAAGATGCATTGCGTAAGAGATGCGTAGAGGCAGGGAGCTTAGTGTAAAGTTTAGTTCTTTGCATAAACATATGTAAGCGTAATGTTGTATTATTACAATGGGTTGCAATTAGCGTAGCTTGTCATATGGTGACAGTCGACGTAATTTTTCTTCATTAATTAAATTCTAATTCATCTAACGATATTTTTGAAAGATTTTGTATTCAGATTAAAGCTATGGTATAATCTTAGGTGGCGGGAAAGTAGTTTTAGAAGTAGTTAGAAAAAAATATAGATTTCAGGTTATAACATATGTGAAGTCTGAATGCAAACGTATTATTGTCCCAAGAGATAAGCCCCGCACACTTAAACAAACTTGAATTTTGGACAGTGGGATTTTTGGTGTTAGGATAGAGAAAAATACATATACAAACGCGGTTGGCGGTTGTAATGTCCCTGTGTGAAACAACTGTCTAAAGTTCATACTCCACAAGAAGCTAACAAAGCTATGACTTAATTCGGCAACTACACACTCTCCGAGGTTTATATTGGGGTTATTCAAGAGTTTTAAGTGAGCTCTTGGATATATAGGGACATTGTTAATTCCTCACTACTTTCCGACAGAGTAGGTGACCTGGCGGAGAGAAGGAGGGATACTGTTTTGTGATAGAGTACTACAGACGGATACGTTTCGCATTCGTTAGCTTTTCATAAGGTTAGAAAAGGGCCTATGCGTCTGAGTAGTTCCATTATGGTTTATGGCCTCACAACCCATATCTTGCATATTACAGTATAACTCTAGTGTTGGTATTGCATAAGTCGTAATTGACAAGAGAAATAAAAAATACTTATAGCTCGCTTAATAATTTCTGGTATAGCCTTGGTTTAAACACACTCTACAATCTAAATTACATTTACACTAGGGCACACCCAACATTCTTAGATTTTGGGAATATAATATGAGTAAAATTAAATGAAAAAAAATAATAATAATAGTAATAAAAGGAGAGAAAATATTTGAGAATTTGAGGAAGAAAATTCTACTCCGGATTCAACACGTAGTATTGTCACCTATGAAGAATTTTGGGGTCGAGCTGTAACAGTTCAAATATGAACGTGTTATTTCTTCTCAAATATTTACATGATAAAAGGAGAGAAATTGAACTAACCTTGTCATCTTCAGGAGGTTTTGAACTGAGTCTGTAAACTGTAGTTTTGTTGCATATTACTAGTTATTTGGTAAATTTAATTATTGAAAACGGCAGCGTATTGTTGGCTCTATAAATTGTAAACAAAGAAAATAATGTCATTTTGACAACGTCAAGTAATGACACCGAAGGAATAAACGTTCCGATTGCAATGATATTATTATTAGTACGCAAAGAACTGAGGGCTTAAAATAATTGTGAAGTTCGTTAGTTAAAGAATAAATATTAGCTTATTATAATAATTTTAAACATGCGAAGGGTAAATATAGGATTTATTTTTAATAGGTAACTATTCGCTGTCAAGTGTATAGGCCACTTGAATTATAGATCTAGTGTCTATGATAGAAAATTTGGTCTATGGTAGAAGTTCCGTTGATATTTGCACCTGTTAGTAAATTAGGAGGTAGATTCACACGGAAAAGTGGCGTGATCGAATTGACTACCCAATAGTAGCGCAGGGATGTCACGTGATATTTTGTCCAAAGCTGGAGGGAAACGAATCATTGCCAGTATAGGAATTATTTTGCCATTATTGATTTTTCTGTTCGTTTGATTGTAACATTTTGGGGTACGGAAAATGGATGAATAATGAAATTAATCTTGATAATAGAGGAAAAGAAGATAAGGATATGATCGGCAACGGGCTGAACTGTTTGGTTTATGTCGATTATAAAGAAAGTAGAAAATAATTATTAATTAAGCTAGACTATAGCACAAGTAATTGCGTGGAAATAGTTATTTTGTAAGAATTATGTATAAAATCATGCTATTATAAGGTATATTTTACATTAACTATTTATATTGTTATTTCGGTGGATATAGGGTTCGGGAGAATAGAATTATTATAGTTGCAATACAGGAAGTAAGGTAGGGGAGCTTGGAATTCATGGAAGATTCGAGATTTTTACACACATAGACAAGAGAGAGTTGCATAAAACTGATAGGAAGGGACATTCGAGGCTTTTTCATCTGCGGTCTTTGGGGGACAACGTTGTGCTGCCGGGCGCCAATCTCACCTCTGTAAGAAGCGTCATTGAAGAAGTTTATTTTAACTCAAGATAGAAGTAGTCTGCAAGAAAAGTGTTTGGGCGCAAGGTTTCTTCATGAGGCTTAGGAACGCATATTTCCCCGCGAATCTTTTGAGAAAAATACGTTATTGCGAGCTTGAAATGGTAAAATTAAGTTCGGTTTTAACGTATATAGTTTAATTTGAAGAATTCACAAAATAAGTAGATTTCCCCAGTAAATTTAATTAAATATTAGAGTAGTTGAGCATTAGCTGCGATTTGACGAGAATATGGGTTTTGCCTGATATCTGCGAAAGTGGATAGAGGGTAGAATTCGTTTCTTGTTCAAATAGATATTTTGATTTGTTTCTTTAAGGGCTATTTGTAAGAACCTTGCGGGGTAGGTCCTGGAGCTTGGCTTTGCAACGTGTCAAGTGGGCTTCTGTTAAGAGAATGCCTAGTTTAGTTGCTTAGTTGAATGAAAGCGCTTTCATTGAGCCCAGAGCCGACGATCCGAAAGGCGCAGAGATCTAATCTCACTGGACGATTTGGAAGACTGCCTCATATAACTAAACCTCTGTTAGGGCATAATTCTGTTCCTTCCCAATCAGAATTATCACGTTGGGCTGTTAGAAAGTAGGATAACGGGTTGCCCACTCGGCGTTTTAGAAGCTAGGGGTTTTAACTAAATGTTGGCCCAAAAACCAAGAGTAGGACACGTTTGTAGGTTGATAGGCAGGTAAATTTCTATTAGGGAAGGGAGAAGCTCTCCCGAAGTCTCGTAGCTAGCTGATAGGAGGGTATTCCTTACACCGGGGATACCTAATTAGGGACCCATCTCATTGCACTATGAAATGGTTTAAAATTCTGTAGTTGTCAGGGACTTAGGGACCGATAGGGACAAGAATAGGCCTTAATTTCACATACATATAGGTAGGGGTGTTAAAAATGGCTGGTAGGAAATGGCGCCATTTTTAGGAATTAAAACACAAAATAAAACAAAATGGTCAAATAACACAAATAATTAGTCGGTTTATCATTTATCAAAATGGAGGTATCAAAAGTGTGAATTGAAGGTTCCTAGGAATCTTATAATTATAGGGCTATTTATAAAACCTAACCAATATCGGAAAATAAGTAATTGACTAAGGAAAATTTAGAAAGTGAAAGTTCTTAGTTGTGCTAATTATGTGTTGAAGTGACTATAGATTCGGTGAGTTTCCAATTAACCTTATCATTATTTACAAATACTGAATGTTGTGGGTAATGGAACGTTTCCAACCCCTTTTCCTACTTATTTGACTCAATTTAGTCATGTAGGTACTTAATGGATGTTGACTTTACTTGTCTATATATTTGAGTAAATACCTAATAATTGTTCCAATCTAGTGAATGAGATCATACTCTAATCCTTGTACCGGCATTGGTCAAATTCCTTGTTGAGAAAGTTAAATTTATTGGTAAAACTATATTCCTTAAAGATGGGAGTCTATACATTTACAAAACTTACAAATAAACTACAAAAGTTTGATTCTAGTTGTGTTCAGTGTCTGCTCGAATCTAGATATAAGGCAGTTACCGCCTGTGTGCTATGTCAAAAGATATTTTAGTACACTATCAAAGGATATTGAGTAGTTGCTACCACTCACTGGAATATCTGCAAATAACTTCTAAATATTCATAAAGAAATTGATTTATTAAGGATGATTCCTTTGGTTGAGTACAAATAGCTTCTATTATTGAGTGAATATAGACAAATTCACTAATAATGGTGATAAGTACTGAATCAATCTAAAATACAATGGATCTCAGATTTAAGGATGTAATTCTAACCTGAAAATTATATAAACAAAAGACAAGTCAAGTTACATCAGTTTGAGTAATGCTAATTCTCTTCTGCACACTTAACTTACCTATTACCACCTGTTGGTAAACCCACATTATAACTCTAACATGATTAAAGTATGAATACATCACCACTATCCCTATTATATTAATTAATTTTAATAACTTACTCTCCTTCAGAGATCAGATTTATCAGTATCCCATTAATGAATTGTAAGGTTGAATTCATATATGATATATAGTTAATCATTTAGATTTTAACATAAAAATAAAGATCTCAGCTGATCACAATATATGGGATAAATCCATAATTGTGAAACTGATAAATCACTTGGAGACATTTTTGTCTCTCCTCTCTGTTTTATTTAATTATACAAAGACAGACAGACTAAACTATGTTCAGACCTTAGTTATTCATTATTTATATTGAAATCAAGAAAATAATAGCTGAGCATCTGGAGGGACTCTGTCCAAGTCTGGAGCCGAAGGTTACTGTAACATGCGGACGGAGGGGCATGTTTCCATAAGCCAGATCTAGCTAATAAAGCTGAGAATTATCAATTTTGTAGCAATATTTGCATTTTCCATGCTTACATATTTTTACCGACCTTAAGAAATACATACTCACTCATATAAACATTTCTAGCGGGGCCTGGTCCATACTAGACCCAACTATAAGCTGAGAGATTCTATTAAAGCAAATAAAACCATCATCGGTACCATTGGTCATATACCTTATACTCACCTATCTAAGTTAAGCGTTAGGAACACACATATGTTAGTAGATATCTTTCAAAGTTGCGGTATTTCAAAAGCTGGAAAACCTCATAGCTCACCTTATAATTAATAATTCAATAATTAGTAGTGTTAAGTGTATATTTAAGACAAACCAATAGTATAAGTTAGCCAAGTAAGATTTAGTTTTAATTTCTATAGATAGTCCTTAGCATTATCTGTAATTCCTGTAATGTATATAAGGTTGGTTAAGACACAGACAGTACATAGTAGTAAGACATTTAATCCAGGTTATAATAATAGGCTCCCGACATAGCACTTCGAAAAGATCCAAGGTTCATTGCGGAATACAATCAGGGAACTACACTAGGAGATCACAGCACAACTCATAATATTACGAGAACTAATATGTAAACACACACTTAGATTATTCTCAAGCTAGGTTAAAGATAAATCAAATAAGAGTAGATATTGAGTAGGTTAGAATAGTTACTTCTGGGTGACGTAACCAGGGATTTAACCATTCTTGGAGACGTTGACTAGAGGGTTTGTTACAACTGGATGGATTTCGATGAAATTTGGTACAGAGGTAGATAATGACCTGGAATAGCACATAGGCTACTTTTTATCCCGGGAAAAAGCACTGTTCCCGTGGGAAATTCACGCGGGCGAAGCCGCGGGCAAAAGCTAGTGTATTATAAATGTGAAAAAAGTGAGTTTATCATTCTTTTACGTCAAAAGCCCCGAAGCCCATCAATCCATTTGATGTGATTTTTGTCTTAAGATAGGTAGAGGGTTGGAGGCTTTGCTGGAGGCCTGCGGAGAGTAACATAGGCTAGTTTTGCACACCCGCCGCGTTGTAAAAAGTCTACCTATAGCTAGAATTTTACAAGTTTATGTGAACGAAGATATCAGATTCCCCTTTTCCATAATCATCCCCGTAAATAACAACACACAAACACTTTTAGCGCAAAAATCAAGTGACCAAAAAATCCTGCTAACTCAACCAAATAAGCTGGTCAATTGACAAGGCCAAAAGAAATCGGCCGAAGTGGTCGGAAAAAATCCCGCGCTGGCCATAAGTGGAGTTTGGGACGAAACGGGACCGTCCCGCGGGACGACGGCCACTTTATTCGATTGGCCCTAATGACCGACGTGATTTTGCTGAACATGGTGGTTTAGGGGGCGAAAAACAGCGAGTTTTTAAAATTATTGAGTAACGAGTAGTGAAAATAAACGCGCAAGTTTGCAAGGATTTTTGGATGAACAAACATTCAAACATCCTCATAAACATATGGTGATAAAACAACTTTCATGTAAAACCTGCTGAACTGACACTTGCTATACGAATAGAACCTATTTAGATTAGCACATAACTTTTATAATAAATTATTAGTTTACTAGCTTTTGCCCGCGGCTTCACCGCGTGAATTTCCCAGGAACAGTGCTTTTTCCCGGGATAAAAAGTAGCCTATGTGCTATTCCAGATCATTATCTACCTCTGTACCAAATTTCATCGAAATCCGTCCAGTAGATTTTGCGTGATTGAGTAACAAACATCCTCACAAACTCACAAATTCACAAACTCACAAACTCACATCCAAACTTTCGCATTTATAATATTACTTAGGAACTAAAGTACTCTCATATAGAAATAAGATATGGTGAAAAAATTCCATGCGAGCAGGACTTGAACCCGCGACCAGGTCTTTATACGACCTTGCTCTTCCAACTGAGCTATCGCATTTCAATCCTGCACATCGAAAATCTTCACCATATCAATTTCTATTGAAACGCCACGATTAGGCATGCGTAACCTAACACCAATACCCACTATACGAGTAAGGTATTTTTATTTTACTTCATCGAATATGGGTTAAATCAAATACCTTACTCGTATAGTGGGTATTGGTGTTAGGTTACGCATGCCTAATGCGTTTCAATAGAAATTGGATATGGTGAGATTTTCGATGTGCAGGATTGAAATGCGATAGCTCAGTTGGAAAACAAGGGCGGGGTTCAAGTCCTGCTCGCATGGAATTTTTCACCATTTCTTATTTCTATATGAGAGTACTTTAGTACTAATATTGATCTGAGATGCTCAAAAATCCAAAAAATAAATTATTAGTTTATTTATCGAAAAACAATTAGAATTATACAAAGAGAAACAGGCATAACCTTAATAAAAAGAAAGTCCGATCTCAATCTGATCCAAAGGTTCTCATAGCCCCAGCAGCATTGCCTTGCTGGATGGCCAGAGAAATCCTTTGGATCAGATATGAACCGGCACTTTTATAAGTACTTACTTAAATAATTTGTAAATAATACCTTTTCAAACATGTTACATATAAAACATACCTACATTGAAACATTTTCCTATTTTTTTTATTCGAGTGTATCATTAACTTATAACCACGGAAATCGGAAAAATCTGTATTCGTAATTTTGTGGTCATTACTAACATAGACGTCAAATGTCCTAATCTAAAGCTATGGCGTTTAAAATGACGAGTCCACAAATGTATTATCTCAGTCCATCGTAGTGTAGGTAACCAAAATTCACTTCGGCTTACGTCTCAATTAGTCTGCTATCTGGCAGATACGCGTAGCAACATCTAATGGCTTAGTTAATTAAAGCTATCCCTTCATTTGAAGCCGCCGATAATTGATAATTATTGCTTTATTAGCAGGTAATAGGAGCTCTAAGTGCTGTAATGGGAAAATTATGCGGAGCTGTTGTCTAAGAGTGGGAATTCTTTATATAAAGAACTAGCCATGCCCCGGGGCTTCGCCCCCTTGGGAATTTCGGGATAAAAAGTACCCTATGTGCTATTCCCGGTATTTTTCTACCCGTATACCAAATTTCATTGAAATCCGTCCAGTAGATTTTGCGTGATTAACAAACATCCTCACAAAATCACAGACTCACATCCAAATTTTCGCATTTATAATATTAGTATGGATTAGGATTAGGATATATTAGGATATTAGGATTAGGATGAACAAGTTGTTCAGGATCGACCTCGGCGAATGCACTGCGATTAGATCGAAGTCTTTCTTAAAAATTGAGTTATGAGGAGCATACATACATAACAAGCTAACTAGTGTACAGGAAGCGAAAGAGATCTGTAATAATAGTAGCAGTCTTTGCCTACTATACTTCCATGGGTAAGAGTCGTGAGGTACCTATGTAAAAATTCATTGAAAGTGAGTTTTGTAACAAAATACGTTTAAGTAGTATATCTACTACTTTAACGTATTTTAATTAATACGTAAGTCGACCCTAAGGTTTGGCTGTCAGACAATGCTTTTAGCATTAAGTCCACCTTTTGTACAGTACTTTTGTATGTGTGTACAATAAAATTTAAATAAAAAAATAAGTCGGGTAAAAATGATTATGACCAGCATATCTGAAGAAGCCGAAACAGTTTTTTGTCGCTATCACTGTGACTGTACCCCAAATATTCGTGGTACAAGATTACGTCCGTGTTCAGCGGCTTCATGCGTCGCGGTCGATGACCCCGGCTCATTTGGGGAGATTTTCAGGGGTTTTCCTGTCTCCGGACGGTTACGGCTGTGGTATGAAAAAGTTTTTTACAAATATTTCACTTTTGGCACAAGCTTTTATTGTAGCCGGGAGTATTGAGGAGTTTCCTTGTTAAGAGCCACTTATCTATTGCAGTTTGAATAAACCTCTTACATATGGGTCGAATCAAAAACAGTACCTATATTTTTAAACGCTCAGAAAATGTTAAATAAATTTCACACAAGGAAGCAACGGTAATGATATTCGCGGGCGCTGGCAAATGTAAAATGGCATAAAAACGAGCCGTTTCGAAACAGAGCTTCCCTCATTTCCATACAACATACCGGTTCAAGCATCTGGAGAATATCACAATACCCGCATTTCTTCAATGAAGCATACGTATAGAAATGACATTATCAATATTACACGATCATGACTTCACTTTTGTAATGCATTGATTTGTTATATTATACTAGCATTTGCCCTCGGCTTCGCCCGCATAAATTCAACCATTTCACCGCCTAACGTCAAATTGACTAATACGTATCATCAAATTTAATGTCAAATTAAGTAACTACTGAACAAATTTTTATAAATATTTTTCTTCTTTAATATAATTCATTCAAATAACATACAGTGGTGGCCAGCTAATTAGGGACACCAGTCGATTTTTATACAAACGAGGTTATTTTGAAGCTTTGATTCAACGTCAGGATCGATCTGAGCTGTGATCTGATGATGGCCATCCAGGGATAGATCACTATACACACCCAACTGATCAGATCAGCATTCGAAGAGCTCAGCTTTCTGAGTTTCAGGATTTCCATACATTTTAATGCTATTTTCGTGGTTTGTTTAAACATATCCAAACAGCTCTTGTACATGTACCTATCTACCTCTAGTGAACTTCTAAAATGACGTCAGTTCCATACTTTTAGTTCAACTCCTAACAATTTATCATAGACATTATTTTTCTTAGTCAGCAATGCGCCCGAGTGTTTTGATTACGAAGGGTTGGTTATTGTAACGTTATTACCGTTTCACCCCGTTTGCTTTCCACCCCTAACGCGGGATTAGAACTTGTTGGTTTGATGTACGATGTGCTAACATGGCTCTCCATGCTGCTCTTGGAACAAAGAAAATTCACAGAATCAGTACATTCTTCAGGAGCTTCATAGAAATCTAGCACAGCTAATCCTAATCCTAACTAATATTATAAATGCTAAAGTGAGTTTGTTTGTTTGTTTGTTTGTTACCTTTTCACGCTTTATCTACTGCCGTCAACTTCCAGCTATGTGTATGCGAAATTTCAGGAAGATTAACCAATCTTCCTGAAATTTCGCATACACATAGCTGGAAGTACGGAGAAGGGAAAAGGCACTGTTTCAGTAGGAAATTTACGCGAGCGAAGCCGCGGGCGAAAGCTAGCTTTTAAATAAATGTGGGGTCAAATTTATGTGACACTCCCTGAACCAGTGCTACCACTAATCATAAAATACTATCAAGAAAACTCTATTAATAAACAAAAACACAGGAACAAAAGAGAAAAGTGGCGCTGGACACATTTTTATACTATAAACTTGTATCTCTTAACACAAGTCTCGAACTGACTCAATCGATGTGATTTGTCCGTATATATATATATATTTATTTAATTAGTAGGTACCTACTTGGGTAGAATCAAACCTGGAATAGCACTAAAGTACATTATATCCGGAAATTCTCACGGGATCACAGCTACGGGACACAGCTAGCATACACATTATCGAAACCCCGTGATCGGAGTACCCCGTCAATTTGTGTGGTGGATAAATTCCCGGTTCTCCCACGGGGGTTGAAGCCGCTCACTAAAATTACTGGAGTATGAAATATTATTACTATGTAGTAAAGGGAAATTTAATTATCTAGTTATTAGGATGATCATCTATATAAAATATCTGCTGTGCTGTATTCTATCTTTATCCTTACTAATATTATAAATGCGAAATTGAGTTTGTTTATTTATTTAGTTGTTTGTTTGTTACTTTTTCACGTTTTATCTACTGAACCAATCTTCCTGAAATTTCGCATACACATAGATAGAAGTATTGAGAAGGACATAGGGAGTACCCTATGTCCTTTTCCGACCATTAGTTATCGACGTGAAAAAGAGCCTTCTTTGAAGGCCAAGTTTCAATAAAAAAATTTGACTTTGACTTCCGTACCCCTAAAAAGCTGTTCACGTGAAATTTCACGCGGGCAAAGCCGCGGGAAAAAGCTAGTTCTATTATAAAATATAGTTTTGTTGAAGATGTAATAAACAAACACAAGGAAACTTAGTTTATATTAGGGCTAGCTCAATCTGTGTGATTCGTACGCTACGATCCAAACAATTGTTCCTACATTTCCTATTATATTGTGTGTAGGACCGTTGACATATATGTACATTTGTACGCAATCGCATGCGAAAGCCATAAAATAAATTAAATCCGTTGGAATTTTAACGTAATTAATACGATTCGTACAATATTTGTCGCCATAAATAACAGCATGTGCGAGCCTCGCAAATGTGCCCGCTGATTTATAAAACAGGCCCGCCGGGAGACGCGAGGTCCAGTTAGGACTTGGAGAAAAACTTGGTAACTGAATTCAGATATTTTTTAATTTATTTGTCTTTAAAATTATTTAATAGTCATCAATATCCCAGTACTGAGCAAAGGCCTCTCTCTCCTTTTTCCAAGACTCTCGATCTAAGGCATATCGCGCCACCCTTTATCAAACTTCAATTCGTCGCACCAGAGCGCATCCGTGGTCTCTCAAATACTTCTAATAATTGTCTCTATCGGAAAATATACTTGGAGAAAAAACTTACGTAAAATATTTATTTCTATTTTGTCACCAAAAAGGAGTCCTTTTATTGGATGAAACTTATACTATCAGCGTCGCAAAACTAACAGACTCCACCCTTTTAAAGGGCCCTGCGCCTCTGCTGCGACTGCGATATTTGTGAAGTCACAAAAACATGTATGCATTGTGGATCGGATATGTTTGTGTATCGGTCGTGAGAGCTCCCGTATTTGCGTTGGAATCTTGATATTTGAACTCAAGCCGAATGTAACCTTGGGTAAACATCTACTTCTTGTAGATAACGAGGGAGATGCGAGCGATTTATAAGAATATGTACGTCAAAATGTAAAAAGAAACATTAATCAATTGAATAAAATAAATGAAATGACATGGTTGGATGGATTATCTTATCAGTTAATACTCGTTTAGTCAGTCTAAGTTTATAAAATACCTCTTAGATATAGATCTAAAACGAATCAAAAACGATCAAAAACCAAACTATCGCATTCAAAAAGAACAAATATTATTAAATAATCGTTTACCGTAAACGGCTGGTTTAATCATTAATTGTTCTGTCTGTATTATTAATTATTGTTGTACGTATACCTAATGTATTTGTCTGTTCAACTAAAACTGAGCCACATTTGTCATCTCAATAGTCTCAAGTTCTAGTTGCATTAACAATAAACTCGATACCAAGTTTGAAACTTAATTGTACAATAGTATCAATCAATTGTTTAATTTAGCTGCCCGGTTAACGGAAAATGTGAATTTTGTCTATAGGTATGTAGTTCCATTATTTTTTATATTTCAAAATCGGTAAATTTTCCAAAACAAATCTATAAAATTAAGCGTAGATAGTCTGAGGTTGCTAAGAAAAAGGGTCTTGACAAACGGACAGACATCAAAGCGCTCCTTACCTTTTGAATCCATCCTAAAGATGCTACTGGAGATCAATAAGATTCACTATTATTCAAATTATGAGCCCTATAACTCTAATTAAATTGTCAGATACCGTATTCTGCGTCTAGCCAGCCTCTTCACCCAGCAGCGAATAAAAACATAATTTTGCCGATTCTGCGGCGCGACACCGACGCGACGATCGTCGAGGGATCACTTTGTCGCAGGCCACAGAACAATGTAAATGGCTTGTAAACGAGTACAGCCAGCAGCAAATCATACTACACAAACTCATAGTAGAGGTCCAAGTTGGGTAGATTTACATGCAGATGATTGTACCTTTGCAACTAATAAACTTATGTAGGTACAAATAAACGTAGGAATGTTGCTTAAATTACCTTACATTGAATTTGCTAAATTAAAAATGATATTTTAAGATTGACCTGGGTCTTGGATGTTTAACTTTGTATTTGTTATAAAACAATAGTATCGTTGAGTTAGTTTCCCATAACACAAGTCTCGAACTTAAGGGACAGAATTTCGCGTTTTGCCTACCAAATTACTTGCACTTACTGTACAGTTCTGAAATTTTTGCTAATAATAGATTAGGAAATTAGCAACACACTACAAGAACCGAAAACATGATTTGACTAAGTTTGCTCGATAAAAAATAATCCTAAACATTGTACCTAAATTACCAAAAACTCAGTAATACGATGATATTTTGAATATTTTATTCAACATTTATTTAGTTCATATGATAACTGAATTTTTAATTAAAGAATTTTTTAAAACAAGTTATTTATTACTACACAATCTTAAATTATAACATTATTCACCTAGGTCCAACGCAATTTTTAATGGAAACATCATACCTTCCTTGTCGTTCATATGGCAACTCGTCTTACCTCTCTGTCCTCAGACTGCCGGTGGCATTTAGACAAGGCAGACGCATGTCAAATTGCTCCGCAAATTTACTTACGTAAAATATAACAACATGGAGGTTGTTATACAAAACAAGAACTAGATGGCGCTCTTAAAAAGTCGTCAAAACAGCACGATGCTGCTTTGCGACATGAGAGCGACGTGAATCACGAAAAATGCTTATTCTTGAACAAATACATTTTTAATACACTCATTAATGGTCAAAAAAATTATTAATACAAAATAATTACCAAATAAAAAATGAAGTAAAAAAAATGTATAGGGGATCGAACCTGCGAATTTTTCTCTGAAGTTCTAATTATACTCCGATAAGAAAGCCGACAGGCAAGAGGGCGCCTCTTTTTCTAATTTGTACCGTTTATTATCGGATAATGTTGGTTCACTTTTTACCCACGACACTACTAAATTTAGTTCTTGACAGACTGTGTATATTTTTCTTCTTATGTTGTATCCTACTAATATTATAAATGCGAAAGTTTGGATATGAGTTTGTGAGTTTGTGAGGTTACTCAATCACGCAAAATCTACTGGACGGATTTCGATGAAATTTGGTATACGGGTAGAAAAATACCGGGAATAGCAAATAGGGTAAGCCCATATATATATATAGGTAGCCCAAATAAGCCCAGGGGCGCAGCTAGTGTAAAAAAAATATAAAATAATGTATTAGAATTTAAAAAAAAATCAAAAAGAAATATCACAGAGGAGATTTGAAAAGTCTTTCTCGTTTTGACGTACTTCGTCTGTACGTACTTAACCATTATTCTAACAACTTGTTCGAAATGCATGTGAAATTTCCCATGTTATATTATAACACTAGTTTTTGACCGCGGCTTCGCCCGCGTGAATATTCCTCGGGAACAGTGCTTTTTCCCGGGATGAAAGGTATGTCCTTCTCCGTCCTTCTAACTAGGTATGTGTATTTGAAATTTTAGAAAGATTGGTTCAGTAGGTACATAAAACGTGAAGAGGTAACAAAAAAACAAACTCACTTTCACCATAAAATTATGTTTAAAAAAGAAAACCGAATTCCCAAATAACAGCAAGGACTCGAACCTAGCACTCTTCGAATTTAATTTCATAAACTTAACACTTGGCCAAACGCTAATATGACATTGTTGTCGAAATGTTACATTACATATTTCAACGTACTATACATGAATTACTTACTACGTAAGTAGCTTTACGAAAACACTGACTAAAACACATTTTTTGTTTACTTTTCCTTAATTTTGCATTCATTAATTTGGATTTTTTTTTTAAATAAGTATTTCAAGAACAAATTTGTTGAAAAAGGTTGAAATAAAAAAACAGTTTGTTAGATGGTTTGCAGATTATGAGATAGATGGAGCTAATTTTTACTATTTAGTTTCTATGAGGGGGCGCCCTTGTAGCTTACAGGGGGTCGGGGGTGAAATCTAACTTTCTTATTCAAGCTTTCTGACCCTTAATTTGGTGCTAACTCGAGCTGTGTGATTTGTCCATATATATTTATTTATTAAAAAAAAAACCTACGAACTTTCACATTGAAATAAGGTCATTGTAGTTATGGCGCCAAATGTGCCATCTACGATACAAAATACATATCCTCTTAAAGTTTACGGAAAGTTAATCTAAAAGCCATAAATAAAGCTTCTCGTAAATAAGCAACAAAAAGCTTCCATTACTATAACCGTTAAAGTTAAACTTTCATTACTTGGAGCTTCAACTAATACCTTTTTATTGCCAACACTTACAGAACATATCCATTAAAACTACTATAAGACATATCTTTTAGGGTTCCTTATGTCTATAGAGAATAAACTATTGTTAAAACTCTTCATGCCCTAATAGGATTCGAATCTGGAATACACATGTGGACATGAAGAAGACAATGGCAAACCACTCCATTAAATTTGTTGTTTATGTTTCATTCCACGTAACGACCACGAAATGCAATTAGGAATACGATTATAGAGAAATCAGAACTTAAAACTTGCAAAACCCAACAAAAAAAATCATTCAACGAACTATGCCTTCGGCGCGGCGTTGCCCACGTGAATTTCATTTTATACACATTTCTCCCCCTTAGGGGTGGTATTACCAAAATTACTTTTTTAGTGTTCACTTACGCTATACAAAGAACCTCTCTGAAAAACTTTAAGATTCTATGTTCAGCGGTTTCGCCTCTGCGTTGATCAGAATCAGTCATTCAGCAGCCATTTTTAGGATAAAAACTATTTTTAGGGTTTAAATCTTCTTTTAAGACAGATATACGGAACTTACTGCAAAATTAGTACTCACCCTCAAAATACTAATCTTTATGAACTCTGATTTAGTAAGCGTAACTAATTGAAAGCCGCCGATTGGCCAGATAAGATTGTCTTAGCACTTAGCTTTACGGTTATAGGCCCATAAAGCTTGGCTGATAGGAGGCGGGCTATAGGCTTGTTATGATGGCTTGTAATAGTAATCGACGCGAACTTATCTTGAAATATAACATTTAAGTTTTATCTCTATGAAAAATACATAAATTTATAAGTACTTCTTACAAAGTAAATAAAATGAAGGGCTTTTGTAAAGTATTTTCACATGTTCCAATATCGGACTATCTTTCTATCCTAGCTGTAACTATTGTAACTTAATAGTATAAATGCGAAAGGGAGTTAGTTTGTTACCTCTTCACGCTTTATCTACTGAACCAATATTTCTGAAATTTCGCATACACGTAGTTAGAAGTACTGAAAGGACATAGGTTACCTTACGCGGGCAAAAGCTAGTAAATCTATAGTTACTTACAAAAAAATAATTTGACCTATTTTTTCTCCTACGCAAGGGTTATTCTCAAAGTACTCCAAACAATGTTCCCAAACTACATCTTTACTATGCAAAAGTTCACGCTTGGCCGCGGCTAGTACGTTTAGAGGTATACCCCGTTTTCACAAAGGAAATATATTTTTTTATAAATTAAAATATATTCTTCTTATTATTGCACCGGAAATACTACATTAAATACAGCTTGATGTAATGTACATAAATAAGAGATGGTAATAATTTTAGCACAAAAAATATTTAAGATACATCTAAAAGTCTATTTCACCCAAAACTACATCCTAATTTTATCGTTTGCGTGCGAACTGCGTGTCGAAATGAATTCGTGGCGAATGTAAGATGGCGGCGGCCGCCATTTAATCAGCTCGAGCGTTGATGCGATGGTCACTGGGTCTGTTACAGGCCGAATCTATCGAGGATGTGCCTACTCTGTTAAGGGCAAGATTGCTTTGCAGATTTTTTTCCTAAATGCTGGTGTTCAACCACTGCTCGTTTTTCGTGCAGCTTTTTACTGCGCTGTACTAAAATGTGGAATAAACTTCCCTCCGCTTCTTCCTAAAAATAGAGTGTCATGTTATTTTTTTTTAGTCCGACAATATATTATGGTAATATAACATACTAAGTAGGCAGTATGCCTTGGGGATAACTCTCGTGGACTAATTTACTTTTGGGTGTGTTATTTCAGGTTTAGTCTACCCGTGTACCTACCAAGTTTCATCAAAATCCGTCCAGTAGATTTTGCGTGATTGAGTAACAAATATACACCTTCACTCACACATCTAAACTTTTGCCTTCAAAATATTAGTGAAATAATAATAAAAATATATACGTTTTGTATTTTAATAAAATTTGTATTCTCTTTAACAAACCCTTGAATGAAACCTAAGACGAGGGTCAGCCATCTTAATCTAAAGACAGGAAATAACCAGTTCCGAGCGGCCCGAACCGGACATTTCTGGATTTTTCCGGATTCCGGGCGGGGTAATGTGAAGGGCGCGTTATCAGGAATGTTTTTCTGCAAGATGGCCAGTTCTTCAGGAGTTGTTAGGTTTATGTAGCGGAAAAAGTATTAATGCCGCTGATAAGTTGCCTTCCTATTAACTTCGAGAGCTCTTTGGAAAACTTCTGCTTCCTTAACTGGGGTACAGTCTTGTGCAAAAATATAATTTGAAACGTGTTTTGAACTTGGTAGTCTGTTTTGTAATAATAGTAACCGATATGCCTCTTTCGTAAAAGGTAACAATAGTAATCTAATATCAATTCTCGCATGTACAATAGGGTGGGTCACTTTTGTACGGAGAAAAAAATTTTTCTTGTATTAAAAATTTGTAGTGATTAAATGGTGTCATACGATGTCAATAATAAACTCGCAAAATATGGTAATGATCAGATATCATTTTCTGCCTCCGGATTGACTTTGAAATTGATGAAAACAATACAATGTACATTTACGTATCTATATGTATGTTGTATGGTACATGTGAGGGTATAATACGGTACATGTGGCGTTACCGTAGCTAATGTATCACATCAGAGTAAAGCCCCTGGTTGATCGTGTAAACAGTATTAAACTTGAACATCTTAAATGCAATAAAAGAAGCAGTGGTCTCAGAAGCAAACACATTAACATCATTAATTCAGAGTCGCACACGCTCGCAATTAAATATTGAAATGAGTACGAATGAGTTTTAATTAAATTGACTGCGGTTGGCGGAGAGTTTAAGATGGGGCCACACTGAGGTCATGAAATTGCAATTTATTCTCAAATACGCTTAAAGGAATCAAGTTTAAAACTCGAATCCATGGTCTCTTTTAGAAAAAAAAAATAATCAAAATTATACGTCAACGCGATCAAGAGATATTACCGTAAATGTTGCGAATTTTCGCATATTTTGCGATTTTAGGCAGCAATCAAAACCTATGGGGTATATCTGGTTGACCTAAAATTATGAAATTTGGCAAAATGCAAGGTCTAACAGTACTTATACAGGATTAAATCTGAAAATAGTAAATATGTTGTTGGAAGTCTAAATAAAACAAACTTATTTTTTCGCTGAATTCAATATGAGTTTTAGGGATCGAACTGCAAATATATTTTTGTTTTTGAAATTATTAGGTCTTTTAGTGAGAGCTATAATCTGAGATGCTTTGCGTGTACGGAACCCTCGGTGCACGAGTTTGACTCGCACTTGGCCGGTTTTTTTTTTACGTCAACTAAGTAGGTATATGACGGTTTAAATGTGCTATTTTTAGCCTATTTAAATAAAACAATTTTCATTTTATGCAAAATGTTGCCAGGAGGACTCATCTGGTTAGTGCTTGTAGAGTAAGGGTGTATAGTTAGATAGAAGCTTGGCTCTACAGGTCTACTCTGGCTCTACTTGGCTCTCACTTGGAACAGAACTTTTCTGTTCCGTGGTGCGAGCCATTTTACATGAAAATGGTATTTTGGGTGGGATTTGCTTTTTCTGCAAGTTGTACTCAGTGTGTCGCTCGCCGTTTCGCTCGTTAGCTCAAGTAGTCTACCGGTCACTTAATTAATTACATTTAACTTATTGGTTCCCGACTTGTCCGGGATACGGACGGAGATCCCAAAACTTACCTACTGGTAACTTTCACGATCTTTAATTCAGTTACCTATTTAAAACAACTAAAACAAGTTTTAGTATTTATGTTATTCCAAAAAGAAAGGGTAGTTTTTTTTAAGTTTTACTTAGTTTTATTTTCCGATATCTATTATCAAACTACGCACTTCAGGGTAACTGAAAATCGGATGTGACGGCAGAATATAGGTACTCGATGGCGTGAATTGTCAAATAGTTCGTTTGATTACCTTCAATTAGTATTCTCTCTCACTCTCTCAGCCGAAAGACGTCCACAGCTGGACAAAGGCCTCCGCCAAGGATTTCCATAACGACCGGTCCTGCGCTGCCCGCATCCATCCATCAATTAGTATACCGCATGTTTATTTTATCAACATTTTTTTTTAAATAATAGTTGTGTGAAGTAAGTATATCATATTTTCTGAACGTTTGACTCTGAAAATTTGAGCAAATACTGAAATTTTTACATTTTTTAGCTTCTATGTAGTCGGATAAAAAGGTTCACCTGTTAGAGGATTAGCTACAGACAGGAGACTTCGATATTCTCTCAGTAATCCTATCTCTATCGTATAAGTTTATTCACTTAGAGGGGGAGGGGAGGGGGAAGGTATGCAAATCTAATTGGCAAGATAATCTCCAGTCGGATGCATTCGGTTTTATCTGACTCGGCAGGCTAATTTGGTAGCTGTGTCGACTTCATTTGCTTAACTGAGACTTGCTGAAACTATATACATTGTTTCACTCTGTATCCTTCTCAACTTTAATGAGCACGTAGAAATTCTAATTAAGTAATATTATAAATGCGAAAGTGAGTTTGTTTTTTTGTTAGCTCTTCACGCTTTATCTACTAAACCAATCTTCCTGAAATATCGCATACACAACACATTCTTAGAAGTACGGAAAAGGACATAGGGTACCTTTCATCCCGGGAAAAGGCACGGTTCCCGTGGGAAATTCACGCGGGCGAAGCCGCGGGCGAAAGCTAGTACAATTATAAAGTATAAAACATAGCATCCTGTTACAAATCTAGCTACTCCATCTTATATTGTACCTATGTTTTACAAATAAATTATTGATTGATTGATACAAATAAGCAAAAAAAAATTGTGTGGTTAAGTTTTCAATTTAATGCAAAGATTTTATTTTAAAAGCAAATAATTTTATCAAATTCAATGATTATTTTCACCCATTTTTACAAGATGAATTTTCTGCTTATTTCGACACGATATTAAATTTATAAAGAAAAGGCAATTAAGTCTATTATAGTCGTAGTCTATTATATTGCTAATCGATTCTTACGGTATCTGTCCCGTTTATAATAGTTAAACTGTTTTCCGATAACATCGACTATTGCTGATAGACCAGTAAATTAAGAAGTAACGCCTACACAGTGGCTGACCTACGCTTTGGACAACATGAATAAATATTCTTCAAGAAATATAATAACAAAGTGAAGTGAATATAACAAAGTGAAGTGGTACCTATTAATCATGCGTATAGTTTACTTAAACATACATTTAATTAAAAGCTCGTATGAATTGTATAAGTATGAATTGCTAACTCAATCGATGTATATTTGTATCACATGTGTATATTTTGTCAAAAATACCTTCAGTAAAATATTTTAAATATAAAATCAGTTGACGGTTTAATTTATAAAAAATACTATATAAGGAGCAGCTAATTTCTGTATTTTTATATTCCTTATCCCAAAGTGCTACAAGTTACTCTAGTCGTTTATTGAGTCTTGGTTCAAAGCAGGTGGTCGCGTGGCGGTGGACCGTTTAATTAAATATGCAAATTATATGATTTTGAATATCTGTGACCTGCACCCGAGATCGTGAAGATAGTCTTATTCTTCTGATGGTTTTTCTTTATCTGTAGGTGCATGTGCAATCTGAATCTCGCTATACATAATATAAACATACACCTAGTTACTCATCTTGAGGCTCTCTTCTTCAGTTGCAGCTGCACCAACCTTGAACTTGGTGGTCTTGAGATGAGATGGCGCCAGTGAGTCAAATCAGGTATTTTGTTATTATATTAAAACTAGCTTTTGCCCGCGGCTTCGCCCGCGTGAATTTCCCACGGGGACATTGCTTTTTCCGGGATGAAAGGTACCCTACTCGTATTTAGAAAGGTCTGGAGAAAGAATTCTTAGTACTTCTAATTATGGTGTAAGCTAAATTTAAGGAAGATTGGTTTAGCATTGGTTTAGGTAAAGCGTGAAGAGTAACAAACAAATAAATAAATAAACAAACTAACTCACTTTTGCATTTAAAATATTAGTTAGGATAGGAAAGCTTTTATTTGCAATTCGATCAAACACACAGATCAAACACAACAAACACATAGATCATTTATAGCGTGTTCTACATTACCATAAACAGTCTTCGGCCGTTATAGAAATGGCGGCAACTCGACACCGCAGAACGAGGTAATGTTTTCAACAACAACTGTCGTCACGGGTGTCACATGACTGCTACACTATTGTTAAACGATGAGTATTGTCCTCCCACGCAAGTATTTTGTTTCAACCATTGTTAAATCCCATTTTAAATAAGAAAGTTGAGGTTTTTAGGTTTATAGATATAGTTATCGGATTTCATTAGAAAAACATTATTTAAAAATCGTAAGTTTGAGATAACTTTGAGATAAGTAGATAGTTTACAATATATCTCATCAATCATAATGTGATAAAGTTACCTAAAGAATTCAATCAAATTCAATGAATTGAACTCGAAAATTGCATGTTACTATAAATTCTAGTAAATTTGTCTTTTTTTGACAAAACAAAACAATGTAAGATGGAAGGTAACAACAACTGCTTATATTTTCAATCAATTAAACTATTAATAACATACTATTTCCAACAATACTCAACGATACTTTCAATTTGTTACTTATTCAGTTAACTTATTTTTAACGAACAGCGATGGAAGTTCAGCGAGCGCTTTCAAAGTAATCAGCATTCTAAAGAGTTCCAACTCAAACTTACAGCATGTGTGGCTCTAGAACTACGTGACTTTATTTGTGGGAGTTGTGTGCGTTTTGTAAATTTTGAAATATTATTTTTTTGACTGAGCAAGCGAAGCGAGCGAAGGTCTCTAAATCGAGTTGGGGGCGAAACACATTGTTTGTATGTATGTATGTATGTATGTTTGTACCGCGATAACTGCCGAACCGATGGTCCAATTTTGATGAAATTTGGTAGGCATGTAGGAAATATCAATAGAATTTTCAAGTTCGTTGGGCATCAAAATCGGTTCAGTAGTTTTTGAAATATTAATAAAAATGTCCGCGATTATGTAGCAAACGAAACCATATCGTGTTCTAACTTTGGATAACGCCATCTAGATTTTATTTAGGGAACTGAATTATGTTAGAAAAGTCGAAATCAGAGTATATCAATAAAAACGCGAGTAATAATCGCGAGGTCTAAGTTCGCGGCGAACTACTAGTTTTAAATTAAAGATGGGTTTGCTCTTGACCACAATCTTGCAATTATAAGGCAATTATTTCAATTTTAGATGGAATCTTTACTTTGGGGTTGAATGATTACGAATTGACTATATTCGTTGTTTGCGGCTCTAGTAGCACCTATAGTTAATTATAATTAAATTTGTGCATGTCAATTTTAAGGATATATACGGATTTTTGAATAATTAATTCCGTTTATTTAGGTAAACTAAGTTATACAGATTGGTCAATAACATCCCTGCACTAGGTACAAGCCTTTTCACTTATCAAGTAGAGGTACCCCCACGGGAAAAAGACATGATAATATTGATAATATGTATGTAGAGTAAACATAGTTTTTTTTTAATAACGTAAGTTGGCAAACAAGCAAGCGGGTTGATTTGTTTATACGAGCGCATAAAGCCAAATGCACACACATCGATACACCTCCAGCTTCAAATCGCACATAAAATGAAGCCAGCCTGATGACTGGGCTGTGGGGTTGTCTTAACGGCCATCTCGCAGTAACGACTTAATTAACTACCAACACCCTCCGAAAATTAGTCTATCCATATCAATTGCCTTTATTGACATCTGATTTTTGAGATTAAGATTGTAAGTTTTACGGTTTTTTGACTTGAAGACATGTAATAAACTGTAACTAGTCTATATCTCAACATAGAAGATATTTAAGCAACAAGGTATGAGGGGTCCATTTTATCTGTTTGTTTGTACTCACATCACGCATTAACTATTGAATTAATTTTGCAGCGACTTTGTTATAGTTGAAAGTCTAACTTAAAATCAGGCGCAAGTTTCATCTTGAGAAAGAGAAATTCCGCGAGGAGGTCGCGCTGGTAGAAAATAAGGTTTCGGTACTGAATATCGTAAACAAAAATCTAAATCTACTACAAGTTTGTCAAATTTCGCATGAGATGATCAGTGGTACCTCTCTCTCTCAGCCAAAAGACGTCTACTGCTGGACAAAGGCCTCCCCCCAAGATGTACACAACGACCGGTCCTGCGCTGCCCGCATCCATGCGCATCCCGCGAGGTCGTCGGTCCACCGAGTGGGAGGCCTGCCAACACTACGTTTTCCGGTTCGTGGTCGCCACTCGAGAACTTTTCTGCCCCAACGGCTATCTGTTCTACGAGCTATGTGCCCCGCCCACTGCCACTTAAGTTTCGCGATTCTGCGGGCTATGTCGGTTACTTTAGTTCTCCTACGTATCTCCTCATTAAAAAAGAAAGTTTTAAACTAAAAGTTCAAAACTTCCAAAAGTTCCACTCATAGGCACCTGCACAGCACATGCATACTTCCGACCCTCTCACCCATGCTACCCCTCTTTACAGAACTAGTTCCTTTGCCAATCCCTTCACCGTTAACACTGTACGACTCTGTCCCGACTACATCAGAAGGACTCTCAGTCGAGACTCCTTCAAAGTTAGGGCTTATAAACATTTTTGAAACGACAGCTTCATCCGTGTGTTGATTGCTTCAACTTTATTTGTAATGTATAGATATCTATTAAAATTAATAATTAATTATTTAAAGCCCTTTCGAGGGAAAGGGCTTTAAACTGGGGATTCCTACACTCATAGGAGATGGGCTAGTAACCAGTCAATATATCTGAATCTCCATTCCATCAGAAAGCCCACTACCGACTCTTGGATCTGTCTACCCCGTAAGGGATAGAGACGTGATTCTATGTATGTATAACTATTTATAGGTATATTTTGACTCCACTACGGAATGTCTAAGTACGAAACGTCTTATTCTAAAGTATTTATGTATATGATTTAAGAATTACTTGTCTTATTCTCTTATCAAGGATGTTATATTATAACTATAAATAGTTAATTATGACATTATAATAATATCGACGCTAAACTGTAAAAAACATAACCCTCGTTTTTGAGAAGTCGCGTGAAAACTTTAATACTGCAGTAGTAGTGGGCGGTTTTATAACCGAACAATAAAATACGACACTGCGCCAGATACTTTTGTACGAGTTTATTTAAATTTTACAACTGGCAACTATGGCAGGAATTATTGTACTGTGCGGTTAACAGTTTATGGACTGTCAAGGGTCAAATAAGGGTAATGTATAGTATATTTGTGTAGTGTTTATTATTTATAGTATTTAATATGTGTAGTATATTTGTGATATTTATACAAATTTAGTCACTTTGTGCAGTGCACCCATGCCATACTTATTTCTGTTTATCCCGAAAGTTGACTGGTAGAGAATGCTGTTAGCATTAAGTCCATTGTATTATTTTGGTTTAATAAAGTTTTAAATAAATAAATTAATAATGTATTTATTTTTTCACTAGCTGTTGCCGGCGACTTTTGTTTTTTTTTTTGTACAAACTTTCACGCCCAATTTCATTTTTGTTCAAATATTCTGTCAATTTAAGGTATTTCATCAGAAAAAAATAATATTTAATTTTACACGAAATGAATTTTATTTCGATCGGGTAATACAATAATTCGATATAATTGACCACTGGTGTATTCGGAGCCGTAAATTGTCTATATCAGTACAAATTGCTCTGGCCAGTGTTAACAACGACCGGACAAAGCTGATATTACCGCTTTAAACAGTCCGTAATGTGTAATGAATAAATTCGAATGGCAATTTCGCTTTGGATCATGTAACATCGAATGTTTTCACATCGGGAAAATGTACACGGCATCAAATTCTATTTAAACTGCTATTTATTGTCCTACCAGGGCCCATGAGATTCTCTATATTATTTGTGTTGTGTAATCTATCGTAACCACGGAAGCAATCCATCCAATATTATAAATGCGAATGTTTGGATGTGAGTTTGTGAGTTTGTGAATTTGTGAGTTTGTGAGGATGTTTGTTACTCAATCACGCAAAATCTACTGGACGGATTTCGATGAAATTTGGTACAGAGGTAGATAATGACCTGGAATAGCACATAGGCTACTTTTTATCCCGGGAAAAAGCACTGTTCCCGTGGGAAATTCACGCGGGCGAAGCCGCGGGCAAAAGCTAGTAATAAATAAATTGAAGTCAAAAGGTCAAAAACCCATTCAAATATTTATTTCTATGTATTTTAACTGTTTAGTTTACATTATTTATTTATTATGATGTTAAGATTTTATTATGTAATTGTTATAAATAAATAAAAAATTGTAAATACAAGCTTATTTTAAATACTAAAATTATAAACAAAGGAATACAAAAATAAAAATAATTACAAGTTGTAAAGCCCCTCAAAAGCGTAGCCCCGCGGCAACATGCCCAAAAGGCTGCTGCTAATTAATTCCTGAAATTAAAGTCTTGTCTGAAATAGTCTGAAATTTCATAAAAACACTGCTCCATTCGTTTGAAGCCTTATCCTCAGCATTATTATTCGGAACAAAAACTCTAGAAAAATCCATCAAAGTGTCATCAACAAAGTCCCGACACGTGTACATTGAGAAAAAAGTTAAATGGGAGTCTGGAAGTTTGCGTCAAGTTTGTATGGAGTTTGTATGAAGCGAGAAGCCGAGTTTGGGATGCTTGCCGCTAGCATCACAATTAGAATCGATTACAAGAAGTTGGGTCACGTTTCTTTTGTATTTTTGATAATAAACGACTATTGGCGCGGCCTGGCAGTAAAATCCACTGGAATGCCGTGACGGAAAATGGCATGATGCACCGTGTCACGATGCTCATTTGTTTTACATCTGCGTCCCGTGACGGCTTACTTTATCTCTTTCTCTTCTCTCTCTTTCCTATGCAATAATTGAGAGTGATTTCAAAAAATGAGACGGATATGTGTGTCGCTTTAAAACGGTCTATATGGGATATGGAAGGGAGAGATCTTGTCGTTTGTTGTTTGTGGTTAAGATAATGATGATTTCCATTTCAGTAAATGACAAGAGATGATGTTGTGGTAACATTTTCAGGGTTGTAAATATCTCGAGAGAAAATTACTTCGGAAGACAAGAAAGAGACTTATCTTCGTAAAATAAAAAGAAACTGATTTTTCAACGAACTAAATACGACAGAAATAAGTCATTTTCAGTATGGATTTCAATAGGCTTTTCTTTTAGACATTTTTATTGAATAAAGTTCGATTCATAAAAGGAGGAATTTAATTATCTTTCGATTTGTCCCTCAGAGGAACAGAATCCAATATTGCTTTAAGACAGAATATAAAAATGTCATATTGTTGTAACAAAAAAATAGAAATTTAGTCGAAAATACGTGCTCAATTATGATAATATAACATTATTATTAGTTCTATTAATTTTTAAAGGATTTTACATGAAATTTAATAAGGTATCACATTACGCTTTTAATTCTTTTGATTGATTCAAAGATGACGTCAAAATTTAGGATATATATAAAATGCTTTACTCAAAATTATATCTCTATTGAAAAGCAAGGAATGAAGTAATTTTTAAACAAATAGGTATAGGTATAAATCGTTTCCTCGACTTCAAATTTAAACACCCTTTTTATTGGTTTTCAGTGCTTCAAAGAATGCAAAAAGTACTTATATAATAAACAAAAGAAAAACTCAGGAAGCAGAGACTTCATATTAAAATTTTAAGACCCTGGCGGCATCCCAGCAATATTCATGAGGGGGTTCTGGAAAAATCCGGAATATTCCAGAAAATGTTGGAAAAATGGCGTCGCGGCGCCGACATAAAGAGCACCTGCCGACGCGCGCCAACTTTCATATAAGACAAGTTTTTTCCCCAAACCTTTGGTGTCTTAGCACGAGATTCTGAGTAAGGACATTGTAATAGAAGTAAGTGCTATTTTTAAGCCTATATAAATAAAAACAATTGACAAAATTAATGATATTTCATTAAAATAATTAGATAGATTTTCAGATTTATCACAGATTTTATTAGGACAATTAAACTAAAATAAGACCGATTTTGACACGAAGATTACTTAGACAAATTACCCAAGAAGGAATAGGAAACGTTTATTCATCGCTATTTGAGTGAATGGCTGTAAAACTTGTAGATCTCAAATTGGGTGTAAAATGGAGTCCTGAATAAATAGGATGGTAGTGTCTTGCTCTACATAACACGCATCCCAAAGTTCGACGTATCGGACACGCGGCGGCGTATCGAAAATTTGTCTCACAATATCGCACATAAGATTATAATCATTTTTGTTTATTATTTTTATATGTAGTAGTATTCATAGGAGTATCAAATTCACTGTCCGTACTAAGCACACCTCCCCAAAGTCCGGCTTGTCGGACACGCGTGCCGACAATTTGTCTCCAAGACAATATCGCACATAATATTATCACCCGCTTCGTTTGTTTCCTTGCTTTTGGAATAGGGCTAAAATAGATACCAAAGATTTTTTTCTTTGTATTTAGTACAAATATAAATATATATTTTTTTAGTTAGATTCGTTTTATTTATATCAAACAGCTTTTTACAATAAAACTTTGTTTATTTTATTTTTCACATATTTTATCCTCAAGGAAAAGGCATTCTTTTTCTATTCCTTCCAAGCACTCCTTCATCTCAAAAATTGTAATAAAATTAAATATTTTGAAAAGTTTACTATGTATCACAAATAACTCGTATAAATAATTGCTGAAATCCGAAAATTTCAGATACATAAATAGCATCCCTTGTTCAGATTTCAGCCAAATATTTTACCAAACGTAATTTCCTTTTATCTCGATTTAATTCCACCATATATTCCCCAATCAACATAAAACTAAACAGGACAGTCAAATAAACAGATAAAATGTTTCAAATTGGACTGCTGCCATGGCGAAAAAGGCTAAAGTCTTGGCTAAAAAGATTGGATTCGCGCTGACGCGAGCATTTATGAGAATGGAGCCAATGCACTTGTTTTGCGCTCCGTACACGAGGGGGATTGTTTTACCGTTTGTTACCCTCTGGGTAAGAAATTTAGACTGAGCCCCAGAGCAGTATTTTGTATTGTATGTTTGTATTTTTACGACAACTTCGTCCAAAAATAGTTGCCAAACGGGATGTAGACACTTTTACAAGTCCTCCACTTCTTAACTCGTAAACAATATTAATTTACATCCGATTATTCCAGACCTTTACAACTTATTGAAGTATTTTCTTATCCTTATAAACTAGAGCGTACCTAAAAGATCTTGCATAATATAAATTTCAATTGTATTCGATTTTGTCAATATAATAGGCATATTAAACGGAACAGAGCTCAAATATTTCTTAACATAAAAAAGTCTTCAAAACTTCACATTTCACGACTCGACGCCTTTACTTTTTAGAAAGCAATTTGTTTAGAAAACAGCTTATAAAAGCGCGGATCGCTTTTACTAGAATCTGTTTATTCCAGTTAATATATCTGTTCCATCGGATATCTTGCGCTGGAATGAAGTTCGTTGTGCTTAGATGGATTTTAAGTTGCTTCTTCTTTTAGAGCAAAATGCTTTATCAACTGATACATAGCATATTATAGGAAAATTTAATTAAATTGCATTGCACAAAGCAAAATATGGTCCACTCAGTCCCTCTCTGTATGGTAAACATCTTATACATAAATATATCAAACACAACTAATTTTTTTACAAAAAAATGAAAAAGTTATATACCTACCTACATTTAAGAGATTCTTTCGTTGTATTGGCTAAACAAAACACAAAATTAAAAAAAAAATCAATCCACCCAACCATCTATCAAATGGACGATCCTTTTCCACGTCATGTTAAAAAAACCTTACATGCACAGTGCTCTGACGGCATCAGTTGGTCCGCCCAAACCGTGTCGGGATGTGAACCCGTGACCCGCGGGGTGCGGTGACGAAAAAACACAATTGATAGGAGAGGCTATATTGTTACGGTTGGAGATATTTCTAGAATGAAAAGGCTATTTATTCGATTTTATAAATGTAAGTATTGTTATTTCTACATCTAGACATTTTGAAAAAAAAAATAGAATTTTATAATTTGTATGAGAAGTACTTAGCATTTGTCTACCATATGCAAAGGCAATAGTTATTAGTATTAATATCATCTATTAAATTCCAAAATGAGTTTGTTTGTTATCTCTTCATTTTCCTGAAATTATACACAAACATAGTTAGACGTACTGAAAAGGACATAGAATACTTTTTACGCTTCTTGTCCGTAGAAAATTTGAGCGGAGCCCCGGGGCGCATGTAGTTTGATAAATTTTGCAGTATTATTAAAGAATGCGGTGTTTATATTTTATGCTTACCATTATCACTCAGAAAACGTAGGATACTTTTTAAAATACTTAATCCTTATAATGCTTAATCTATCAATATTTCAATGCAATCGGTGCGAATTATGTTCATAGCTCAAACGAACCATCCTTAATCGCACGCCAATAACCCACATTTTTTACCCATGGGCTAAAAATGGTCCACACAGGGGAAGCCGGGTCAGGATATATGGTCCAATAAAGGCTGTAGCCGACCGACACCCGCGTCGCAGGCTGACGCCAAATGGCCTGCAAAGTACCTTTAGGGACGCACCCCTGCGACATAAATACGGCTTACTGGTGTTTATTTGATACAAGACAAGTGCTTAAAAATATCGTTTTGTCGTGGCTTTAAATTTTATATCTGTAAATGAAATACTTTTTGAAAAAAAGCGACAAAAAAGGTAGGCAACTAGGTACTACTAATTTTACAAAAAATATTTTAAAAGAATGCAGTTCTAGACATCACATAGCACAAAAATAAATATTAAATGGCTTCCAACACTAATTGATTTTCAACTTCATCGAATAGTGGGTATAAGTGTTAGGTGACGCATGCTTAATGTGTTTCAATAGAAATTGGATATGGTGAAGATTTTCGATGTGTAGGATGATAGCTCAGTTGGAAGAGCAAGGTCGTATAAAGACCTGGTCGCGGGTTCAAGTCCTGCTCGCATGGAATTTTGTCACCATATCTAATTTCTATATGAGAGTACTTTAGTACTAATTGCATCTGAGATGCACAAAAATCCAAAAATAAATCACATAGCACAAACTATCGGCACCCGGAATAACATAGAGAATATACGGATACCTAACACGGTTATATATCAAATGGTGAAATAAACAAACTTACATTTGTGTATGAACCCTGAAAATTATACTGAATACTCCATTTTGGGCAGACATGTATATCCAAATGTAAAACATAACCTTTTACTGGATAATTTAACTGAAATCAACCTATTTTTTCTCTATTCTCTACAAATATAATTATTTGGATGTTTTATAACTCTTACTTTCTGCTGCGATTAAATTTGAATTCATTTTTTCAAACAAAATTCGAGCCCCTTACCACCGGCCATGTCGCAAACTTAACCCACTGGGTACAGGTACTGTAACAAACGGTTAGAACATCATCTTCAACGAGCTTTTTACTTCAAGCTGTTCCAATATGACCCGGAAATTACCAATACGGCGGAGTATTCAAAATTTCCGCCTGAAAAATAGCATCATCGGATCCTTATTGTGCAATCTTGCGAACTACGTCCCTGGGGGACGGGACGGAATGGCGAGAATACGGAAGACAAGCTCTATAATTTTAGAATGAATAAAGATAAGGAGTGTATTGATCTGAGCGAAAAAATATAAGTAGATAATGAATTAAAAATAAATTAATTATAAATGTAAAGCCGAGAACAAAGAGGTGTGGCGTATACTCCACCGACAAGAGCGCGGCTCTTTTACAATAATAAGAAGTAATGAATTGGTGTAGTCTCTAGGATTCAAATTTGAAAAAAAAAAACTTTTTTTTTTTTTAAATTACTTTAGTTACAACTTTGTATTTCTTTTCTGTAAATGGTTGCAATAAAATGTTGATCTATCTATCTATCTTTTTTTTTTAATCAAAATATCTCGATGTTTTACGAGACCATTGTTTATAACGTTTAAAATAATCTCAAGTTATAAGCAAAAGATCTCACCAAGCCTTCTCTCTGTACTAATGTATGTTAAGTGTAGAACAGAGGATATAGTGATAGCGAATGCCCCTCATCTGATATAATACGATCTGATATTATAGGGATAACGTTTTGCTGATAGGATCGTGTAAAGATTACCTTTTCATCGACAAGGTGCAATAAAAATGCAATTACAGAAAATGGTGGTTTACTTTTAACTGTGACTTTAAACTTTAATATGAGAGCATTAACCATATTAATTATTTTTTAAATCCAGAACTAATAACGTAATTTTTAGAAAACTAACTTACGTTTGGATTTGGACTGCTCTGGAAATAATAAAAAAACTTATTTTACACTTAGTAGGTACCTAGTAAGAGATGATACCAGCATCAAAAAACTAATGTATACTATATATATTTATAAGGCCAAGTATCCTACATAATATAAAAACACATATCTTTATCCTGAACACAAAGGCAGCCTTCCGAAGACGCGCACGACTCCCCGGCAATATCGTAACTCGCCCCATTCATCTCACCCCATTTATTTTGTTAAGATACAATAATTCCTCTTTAGACTTGTTCAAACGGGCCAAAAGTATACGTTTCAAATGGTCCAGGCTACAGCCCAATGGATTTAAATATGGCTTTAAGATACTAGTTTGTTTGAGCCCAGGCGTTTGCCCATTACCTTCTTCTTTGTCGTCTTTTTGCCCGCTGCGTTCCGTTGCACCCATATAGCGCGATATCATTTTTATGGTGACGTAAACTGCGTGCAACGGAGCGGTGACATCGTTTTGATGTGAGGCATGGGGACTAACTAGCGTTGTTATAAGTTTGGAAATACAAAATAATATTTAGAAAATGAAATTATAAAGTTTTCTGATTATCGTTGAGTTATTTTTGTGTAGGTAACAAAATCAAATAGGTAGTTCTCTTTAAATTTAGTGGTGTTTAGTACCATTGTCAAGACAAATAAAACTAGTTTTTATTTGGTACACATGCAACTATTTCTCGTTCAAAAATCGGGAAGAGAATCAAATTGAGCTTGCAAAATACACAGATATACAAATATCGAGACAAAATAAAAGCTTGTATTATTTACTAATCATTATTGTAACTCTTTACAAATTTTACGAGTACATATGGTAAGAATGAAAATAGGTCTTTGCCCAGCAATGAGATCTAAATTCGTAAATATAATAATCCCTAGATGGCAACAGCAAACGATAGATGTTTATGGCCCATAGCCCTGATTTAGTAGCAGCATCCCCGCCAATTCCGAGATGAATACCGAGTGTTACAAGGGTGCAGTAAATTTATAACGCTATTGGCTTTTTCCGGGACTTCAGCTGTGAATTACCGTTTCATATTACGGAGATCACTTTGCAAGTACTTTTCTCTTGTGGATATCCTAGACTATAAAAGAGCAATTATTGTATATTTTTATGTAATTACGTTGTTCAAAAGAGCTCTGATGACCTTAAATGTAAAGCCAAGAATATAGAGGTATGGCTTATACTCCACCGACAAGAGCACAGCTCTTAAATAATAAGAAGATTTGTAGGTATCTAGAGTTTTTTTAAATTAAAATTATTGTAGATAGTCAGAGCCAAGCTCAGTCATCTAGCTAGTAATAGATATATTGGATCATTATTGTTCTTCATACACGTAAAAAGTTTCAATCATGCGTAAGACACGCGAGTAGTTCTAATTTGGCTTGCAAGATTTGACGCGAAAAAATATATATTGCAAATTAAATAAAAGTTTGTAATACAAGAACCTTATATAGGTACCCTGTCTTATGCACACTGAGTTTTATAAAAATCAATTGAGTAAATATGCATGAAAAGTAACAAAAATACACCTATCTACACAGCTTTTGAATTTGTAATGTCAAGTTATAAAGTAAAATTTATTCAAACCGGATTTACTAAGTGGTTCTTTGAAAATCGTTTCGAAAATTATTTATAGCCTCTTAAGGTTTCCGATAAATTGCGAACGAGACAAACTGCCACAGATAGTGGAGTGATTTATAGCTTCAATATGTTCAAATAAAAATATGTATGCTTGGTCTTTTGTTGTTACGGATGAAAGTGAAATAATCAATATAGGTATATTTTTATATAAAAAATAAACAGGACAGACAGGAAGAACGGAACGTGTCAAGAAAAAGTTTAGATTGTGTCGAAATTTTGGAATAGAACCAGTATTTTAATTATCTGTGATAGTACTATTACTTCTTATTAATTTCAGTAATTAAGTAAATACATAAGTTTCCATGTAGGTACTACTTAGCTCAAAAATGCTATAATAAAAGCACAAATCTGTTATAATTTGGCCAATTCATCATGAATTTTGGTAAAAAACTACTTTTACCAAAATTTTGGGTACATACATTCAACGGTCCTTTCCACGTGAGTTGAATTCGCATTGTCCTATTATCAAACATTCACCATTTTCCATTTTAACTTTACCACACTAGTCACCACACTGCCATGCCATCTGTTACAATCCCTTGCTAAACTGATTATGCATTCATCGTATAGAAAGGACATAAAACATAACTTTGAACTCTGAACCAGACATTGCGCATAAATATTCGGAAGGGGTTTGAAAACAAAACGGATCTCATGACATGTGGCCGGGATGTGATGACAATATCTATTGCAGATAAGTTTGTTACTGAGTAATCGTAGTTTCATTATATCGATTTCATATCAGAAAAAAATATCCTATCAAATAAACAGTATAAACAGCACTTGTAGGGAACTCTGGAATACCTACACAAAGCACCATTAGCAAAGTACAACAAAAGTTAAGAAGCAAAGCAAAAGTTAAGTACAAGAGCAGAGCAAATAGAATCTTAGAATATTAATATATTTATCTGTGATAATTAGCGTAAAATGAGTCACAAATCTCACTTGTACTCAAAAAAGTTATTTCGACAGGTAAGTTACTAACTTCATACTAATTAGGTTATACTACGTTATAGGACGAAACATTTCCAAAATATTTTTTTTCTACGATAATATTTTTTTTTCAGGAATAACAAAAAAAAACCTAAGCAAACGAAGATCTAGCCACCAAAAAAATCTAATTTATACGGACATGTATTTTATTTACCACAATATATTTCTTGCTCCCACAAAGAATGCAATAACGCCCGGTCCACATGTGGAGGCATTAGTGGCGGGATGGAAATGGCGGCAATCAAAAGTTGCTCGGTATCGCCATTACAGTTTCCAAGGGAATGTTCAGGATAACCCGCATTACTGGGTTATTCGAACTAAACATAAATGACACAGTTTCAGTTATGGAACTATTGCCATTTGAAGAAAATTGTTTGACGTCCTCAGTGGCCCAACAGTCATCACGCCGGACTGTCACACCGTAGGTCCCAGGATCGATTCCCGGTCGGGTCAAAATGTAAAATGATCTTTTTAGAGTGGGATGGGTCTTGTATTTTTATTTTTTGTTCTTAACCAATTTATTGTGGTTACTTGATCACAAACATAACATGTTTTAATTTATTATTTATTTTCTTATATTTTATTTTTGACTGTACACAATCTAGTGTATGTATAAAGTTAATAAATAGCCCCTCTGGCATATTAGGCGACCAAGACTGTTTCATGAGTTTCTTTCGGCATTTCTTCTCAGCAGTGGTCGTTCCGAAATGCTAGTAGTTTGTAGCTTTGAGACATAATATATTATGATTAAATAATTAGTTATCGACGTGAAAAAGAGCCTTCTTTGAAGGCCAAGTTTCAATAAAAAATTTTGACTTTGACTTTGACTTCTATAAATGTATTTGTCTATACATATAATAAAACAGTAAAAATATTTTGTCTGTACATTTAATATTTTTGACTGAAATGGATAGAGGGAGACCTAAAAAGAACAATAGAAAGCAAAAAATTTTTTTGGAATTTCTTGTCTGTCTGTCTGTCTGTCTGTCTGTCTGTCTGTATGTATGTACGCGTTTCACGCAAAAACTACTGGACGGATTTGAATGAAACTTTTTTGTTGTATAGCTATTAAGCCTGGGCAACATATAGGCTATAATTCATTTTGAAAACTGGAACACCTGATGAAGAACCATAACGGAACAGCTAAACTATATGTAATATGGAAATGGTGCCTTAACAAAAATCGTTCAACCTGATGAGCATTTTCTGCCGACGTATAAAAATTGAAGATCTGGAACATCTGATGAAAAGCTCCAAGAGACCAGCTACACTATAACATATATGGAAATGGCGCCTTAGCAAAAATTGTTCAACCTGATGAGCATTTTCTGCTGACGTATAAAAATTGAAGATCTGGAACATCTGATGAAAAGCTCCAAGAGAGATTTTTCATCTAAGCGAAACTCACGCGGGCGAAGCCGCGGGCGACAGCTAGTTATAAAATATAGTATCGTTGAGCTAGTATCCCATAACACAAGTCTCGAACTTACTTAGGGTTCTTTTCTCGTAGTGTATTTTTTCTTTGCTTTGGGGCTAACTCAATCTGTGTGATTTGTTAGTATATATATTTTTTTAAAACGAAAAATCTAACCAAAAGGAAAAGCTATATTATCCATACTAATATTATAAATGCGAATGTTTGGATGTGAGTTTGTGAGTTTGTGAGGATGTTTGTTACTCAATCACGCAAAATCTACTGGACGGATTTCGATGAAATTTGGTACAGAGGTAGATAATGACCTGGAATAGCACATAGGCTACTTTTTATCCCGGGAAAAAGCACTGTTCCCGTGGGAAATTCACGCGGGCGAAGCCGCGGGCAAAAGCTAGTATTAATATAAAATTTTACAATATTTATTTCTAATAATCAATACTTATAGATAATCATTATGTTTATAAAATGAATCTACTCTGAAATATTATACGTACCTACGTGAAAAAATGTAAAACCGCTTCTCCCACAACATAGCAGTATTTTTGACTTTTGTGCGGAAACTCGGAGTAACTACTCGTAGTGTAAATGTCGACTTTATTCCATCCTAGTAATGAAGTTATCAACAGTTAAGCACGCAGCAGTAGGAGGCTATCCGGGAGTTAATCCTTCTGATAAACTACGGTTGTAAGCGACTGCTAAATGGTGGCATTTAATTCTCGTGATTAAATGGCGGTCTCTGCCAGTTATGTTCATAGACCTGTGCACAAAATAGACAAGGGACATGCAGCTAAAATGTGAGTTTTATTTCACTCAAAAGGTCTATTCAATGTGATATACCAGCGAAGAGATGGATATATATAAAAATAGGAATATTAGATGCACCCATAACCGGTGAGTATGTATGAAGAGAGTGATGAGTGTAGAGTAAGTGAGAGAGACTGTAAGAATCTAGAAACACCTATGTATAAGATTGCATTGCATTAAACGAATCTGATTCTTGATCATTTTGGTTGAAGGGAATCCTCGATTATTTAGGTAAATAGAAATGAGAGAAATTAAAGGCGTCCACGTCTGTAGCACAATCCATCCAGTTCTTTATTTATTTTGATAAATTTCAAACTGTGTCGAGATAAATACGGCTGTTATAGTCTCAGGCTTCAGTTTATTGAGATGTTTTTAAAACAAAAGCATAAGTATGAAGGTAGTGTCAAACAAAATGGAAAAGCTATGAACCGGAATAGAGAGATCTGTGCTGAAATCACAAAAACGTAGGATTTTTTTAATTTAAAAACGTTTGGTTTTGTCCTAGTTTGTCTATTCATCATTTAGTCTACGGACATATTAGGCGCCTTGTGCTCAAACAAAGACAAGAATAGATATTAATATAGAGCTTTCGCTGGTGCCAGAATATAATGGTTAAATTAAACGTCTAAAGCAATTTGAATTATTACAAGTCTATTTTAATTATTATATTTGATTCCAGTTATTATCAATGTATATTAGGTGCAAATTATAAGTATGTATATACTTATACGTATTAAAAAATTGGTTATATTTTTGTTTTATATAATTATCAAAACCTATAATCGGGCCGAAACCTAAACTCCCGTATGACGTATGTCAGTTTGACAATAATAGTGATGTACCTAAACACGAGTCGCTACGATTATTTGATTTTACGTAAAAATAACAAATCCAAATAAAATAATTATTTTTATCAATCAGAAGTCTAAACCATCAAAGTAGCTGTCATAGTCACTAACATGGATAATAAATTCATAGTGAATAATATTATCTACCCTGATTTTACGATTCGATACGATTGCGTGAATTTTTGTCCCTCTTTCTCTATTTTTTGTATTGCTATAATGTTATTTTTTTTTAATTTTAAGGTGAAATAATTGTTATATTCAGCATTTAAAAACCATTAACAAACCTTATATAATAAATCGAATAATTAAACGATGTATCGCGATTTTTTATATTTTCACTATCGATTTATTGTAGCCGGATGCAATGGAACTCTCTAAACGGGCAAGCCGGAAGTTCAAGTACTACATTTCCGCGCATAGATTTAAAAATCAAAAAATTCGGAACTTCATGGGCTTGACCCTGATGACACCTGTCATACGGGAGTTTAGGTTTCGGCCCGATTATAATACACTACAATCGTAACTAATATTATAAATGCGAAAGTGAGTTTGTTTGTTTGTTACCTCTTCACGCTTTATCTACTGAACCAATCTTCCTGAACTTTCGCACACACATAGCTGGAAGTACGGAGAAGGACATAAGGACATGGAAATTCACGCGGACGAAGCCGCGGGCGAAAGCTAGTAGGTAATAAAAAGAAAATAATTAAAGAAAATAATAAAAAGACAATGGATCCCCAAAGAATACTATTCTAAAAAAATATCAAACTAAAATCTCAGCATCAAAATATTAGACTCAAAACGCGGCACACGTGATCTTAAAAATTACAGAGTTTGAAATACAAAAAACAGTAAAAAGGTTCATATCCAGCTATATTACAATGTTTTATGGGAAAGAGCAACAATGAGCGCCTGTAACAACACGAAGCGCGCCCGCGACGCTCCGCCAGGCAATATAAACAGACTGTTACGGCAGGGGCACACAGGGCACACTACTCTATGGCACAGAAAAATCCAAGACACAATTTAAAAAAAATAAAATTAAAAATTAAAATTTCCTTTATTTCTCACAACAATACATAAATGACTAGAGGTTGAGGTTTTCTTTTAAGCCATAAAGATATTTTGAATTTGACCATGCGGCTGGCATTGTTAAATATTTATCAGATCTCATAAGAAACAATTAAGCTTACAAACTCTACATGCCTTAATTCTACGAGCCCTAACTTCACAAACTCTACACCTTAGTCAAAATTTGTGGCTACCGTTTCGAAACCGTCATATGGGTGTAATGTGAAATGTTTATTATAAACAGACGGCAGGGGCACACTACTCTACGGCACAGACAAATCTAAGAGAAGAACATGTCGTTCGCATTGTTAAAAAAAATAGGTACCTATATCTATGTAGAGCCAAGCTACTAAATTTATTCTATATGCCTCAAGTCTACGAACCCTAACTTCACAAACTCTACACCTAAGTCTGTTCATTTACTGTTCACTACTTTCCTAATAAATACAAAAGTTCCTGAAGTAACGAAACTGTCAAGCAAAGTGAAGAGTTTGTATTGTTTTATAGCGTTTTGCATTTCATTTCAGCAGTAGAAAATAATTTTTTGAAAGAATTCCATACCTGAAGGGGTGAAATGGGTAAAAAAAATGGGCAAAGCAAAACATTATTATGTCAAACGTTCTGTGTATAGTTAACGCACAGGTTTACACGTGTAAAACGATTGCTAACGTACCTTGATATTGAAGCCTTAAATTGGAAGAAGAAACGAACAAAATTCTTTTGCTCTCGGTGTGTCTCTAGGAAGCAATGTAAAACGCATATCCCAGCTCATGTTTTGTAATGAGCGGTTTGAAAACATTGTCAAAATAAAGATTTTGATACGTTTTTATACGGCCCTAGTCGTTTCCAATTTACTAGATAAAATAATCCCACCAAAAATATTTTTATGTTAGCCTGTGCCCGCGACTTCATCCGCGCTTATCTCAGGTTTCAAGCGGCGTATCAAGATGAAACCTACGCGCGATTTTAAGGTAGACCTTATATAATACAACAGTAAAAACCGCGTCAAATTGGGTCTAGTAGTTTTTGCGTGATGCTCGTACAAACATACAGACAGAAAGACAGACAAGCAAAAATTCGACAAAAAATGGTTTTGGCTTCTATTGGCCCCATGAAGACCCCTCATGGATTTTTTTCTTAAAAATCTATGTACAGACACAGACAATTAAAGTTTTATTATATGTATTGATGATGTCACCAAGACGAGAGAATATGGCCCGCCTGTCAAAATTGTGCTTTGTGATCTCATGTAGTTGTAGAGCTATGCTTACTACACGCCAACTATACAAGACTACGTAATACGTATCAAAGTTAGTATTACTACCGAACTTCAAAATAGCAGTTACTTCCGACCCTATCTACATTCCGAATAATTTGTATGGTAATCGCACAAAGCGTACAGTTTCAGGAGAGTATTGTTCTTCGTTATTTACTGAGTGGATAAGATCGTTTGCAGTTTGCACCGCAAGCAGCAGTAAACTACATTTTTTGTTCGATGCACTATTTCTTTTTTAATTAATAAATGTTGGGTAATTTTGTGTTAGTTTAATAGAATAATCTATATTTCTTAACTAATTTTCTTTTTAGGGTTTCGTACCGCAAAAGGCAAAAACGGAACTCTCTTATAAAATCCACTTTGTTGTCCGTCTGTCTGTCAAACATTTTTTTTAGGAATGCTTAAAGGTATCATGTTGAAATTAATATCAAATACTTCACTGATGATTAAATTATTGTGAGATTTGGTAAAGAAGTATTAAAAAGAGTTTTCCGGTCCCCTAAATTCCCACCAAAAACGTTATCAACGCGAGACCATATGGCTCGGACTGTCGGAAATTTGTCATGTAGAGTATCGAGCCAAGCCAACTTTACATACTCGTATCCTCTTCACAAACTCTTATGTAGCTTGGCCAGTTTACGTATGAATAACCTTATGTCTAAAATGAAATTTAAAAAATCAATCATGACTCGCGATTCTACCAACCAACGAATGCCTGATATTTGAATCTCAATTTGCAAGTCAACGTGCGAAATTAATTGCTTGTTACGGATTCGGGAGTAACTGACGAACAGATGAACAGACGAAACAATAACAAGTTCGCTTCGAGTGCTCATTGGCAAGTCTAATGTTGACATTGTTTGGATGGATGTCTTCGAGTTTGTACCACATAAGCATAACCATGGATTACAAGAGAATTACACATATAATTTGTTTGAAAAAAACTTTATTGATCAAACAGTTTTATCTGGTAGAGAAAATATGAAAGTTTACCTACAGTAAAAACTTGTACCAAAATTGTTATCAATACATATAATAAAACTGTAACTGGTCTGTGTCTATAACTAGAAGATTTTTAAGAAAAAAAACCATGAGGGGTGTCTTCATGGGGCCAATAGAAGCCAAAACTATTTTTTGTAGAATTTGTGCCCGTCTGTCTTTTTATCTGTCTGTCTGTACATTTGTACGCCCATCACGCAAATACTACTGGACCAAATTTGCTGCGGCTTTCACTGTTGTATTATAGAAGGTCTAACTTAAAATCTGGCGTAAGTTTCATCTTGATACGCCGCTTAGAACCTGAGATATGCGCGGACGAAGTCGCGGGCACAGGCTAATTTTAGAATACGTTTGTGCTCTTTGTAAATGCATCTTGAAGAACGTGAACAAGAAACATATCTGATATTTCCCGTTTATAGGGGTTTTCAAAATTGTATCGGTGATATAATACAACACCACCATAGAGCAACACGGCATAGAGTAACACGGACTCCTACTGTTCCGCTCGCGAAAGTCCTTGTTGCTCAAAGAATACTAGATACTGCCGGGAAGTTAGCAATAGCTGGACGAGTAGACGTTTTCACACTTCCAAGCATCGAAGTACGAGTACTCGGTGCTTCCAAGCATATTTGAGAAAAGACAATTTTCTTGTGCAATGTCGCATAATCGCATTCTGTCGTTCAAATCGTGATAGAGCATTGTTGCTTCGAAGCCCGTTGAGTTTGCATTCTCTAGATAAATAGAAGGAAATAAATTAAACCCAACAGGTTTTTCATTCCGACTGCGAACGGTTGCTTTTACACGTATTTCTAATATTTCCCGCTCGAAAAGCAAGAAATTGTGAATAACATCATGACAACTGTCAAAGGCAGGCTAGGAGCTCTAAATACCACATGTGTGTATACTATTTTTTCTAATTTTAAACCTTATTTCAAGGCTTTAAGGTTAAGATTGACGGAAAAAACTAAATTGGTTTTACGTATATGCGAGCCGCGGAATTTCAATATTTCATTTGGCGCACCATGCATTGCTTCGCAGGAAAATAACTTTGTGTTAATGAAAAAACTGCTTTCATTACAAGCCGTAGAGTCGAGTGTTGTGTGTACGTGCTCTAAATGAAATCAAATTACTCGGTGCCTCAAAATGCGTTTTAAAACGATTGTAAGATTTATTTATTGAAATGAAAAATATGACTTTTAAAACTCGCCTAAGTTTTTGCTGTTGAATATTTCTTGTTACTTTGGTAGATTCATTTAAAACTCTGTCTTTAAAAGATAATTGAGCGATTTTCTGACAGCTAAATTAAGAAAAGAAAATCAGTATAAAAAAGTCTCAACAGATAGCGTTTTATGAAAGCCGAGTCGTAATAATGGCTAAACCTATTTGGTGCGCTGTTTCTTGTCAACCAGAGGCAGAAAAAAAATCACATAATAGTTTGACAGTTGCACAAATCACAATAATGATACCTACTTTTTAGTTGTTTTTTTACTAAGTTTTATTTTTTTTAATGCTAATCCCGTGAATTTTTTGCTTTTTGTATAGAACTTTTTTTCTCGCCTTTTACTAAGCGCCATCTATGAAGTCATCTGGAACTATTTCTTTTTTTAATTTGTGTCACGGAAAATCCCTCATTCCACGTTATGACATCGACAAGAAAGAAGATAAGTAAAAAAAACATAAATACCTATATTGAAAATCTGTCACTGGAATACGTAAGAATACCAAGTTGGATAAGATATACAAATTATCCTTACAGATTGATCCTGGTTTAGTAACTTGCGATATATTTCTTTTAACTTGATTATTATGATTCAGATATGTAGGTGGCATGAAGTATATATCTGAATATAGTAGTAATCGGTAGTATCTATATCGTCGTTGTCAAAAGACCGAGGTATGGTAGGTGTACTATATTTATACTAAATATTTTATACTAAAACATCTACAAGAAAAGTCTAGCTAACTCTTGCTTAAACTAATCACTTAAATCAACTTCAGAAAAATCAAAAAAGAAACAATCGACATAAAAAACAGC
>CM031569.1:411759-436810 GCA_018467065.1 Ephestia elutella
CAATCTAAAAAGATCATTTTACATTTTGACCCGACCGGGAATCGATCCTGGGACCTACGGTGTGACAGTCCGGCGTCATGACTGTTGGGCCACGGAGGACGTCAAACAATTTTCTTCAAATGGCAATAGTTCCATAACTGAAACTGTGTCATTTATGTTTAGTTCGAATAACCCAGTAATGTGGGTTATCCTGAACATTCCCTTGGAAACTGTAATGGCGATACCGAGCAACTTTTGATTGCCGCCATTTCCATCCCGCCTCTAATGCCTCCACATGTGGACCGGGCGTTATTGCATTCTTTGTGGGAGCAAGAAATATATTGTGGTAAATAAAATACATGTCCGTATAAATTAGATTTTTTTGGTGGCTAGATCTTCGTTAGCTTAGGTTTTTTTTGCTATTCCAGAAGAAAAAAAAATATCGTAGAAAAAAAATATTTTGGAAATATTTCGTCCTATAACGTAGTATAACCTAATTAGTATGAAGTTAGTAACTTCCTGTCGAAATTACTTTTTTGAGTAAGTGAGATTTGTGACTAATTTTACGCTAATTATCACAGATAAATATAATAATATACTAAGATTCTATTACTTGCTCTGCTCTTGTACTTAACTTTTGCTTTGCTTCTTAACTTTTGTTGTACTTTGCTAATGGTGCTTTGTGTAGGTATTCCAGAGTTCCCTACAAGTGCTGTTTATACTATGTATTTGATAGGATATTTTTGTCTGATGTGAAATAGATATAATGAAACTACGATTACTTAGTAACAAACTTATCTGCAATAGATATTGTCATCACATCGCGGCCACATGTCATGAGATCCGTTTTGTTTTCAAACCCCTTCCGAATATTTATGCGCAATGTCTGGTTCAGAGTTCAAAGTTATGTTTTATGTCCTTTCTATACGATGAATGCATAATCAGTTTGCAAGGGATTGTAACAGATGGCATGGCAGTGTGGTGACTAGTGTGGTAAAGTTAAAATGGAAAATGGTGAATGTTTGATAATAGGACAATGCGAATTCAACTCACGTGGAAAGGGCCGTTGAATGTATGTACCCAAAATAAAACTACTTTTACCAAAATTCATGATGAATTGGCCAAATAATAACAAACAGATTTATGCATTTATTATAGCATTTTTGAGCTAAGTAGTATACATGGAAACTTATGTCTTTAATTAATTACTGAAATTAATAAGAAGTAATAGTACTATCATCATCATCAAATTTAAGAGCGAGGCTCTTGTCGGTGGAGTTCCTTCCATTTTTCTCTCTCCTTCTTTTCTTCTTTTTAAACATCTATCGTTTGCTGTTGCCATAGGGATTATTATATTTACGAATTTAGATCTCATTGCTGGGCAAAGACCTATTTTCATTCTTACCATATGTACTCGTAAAATTTGTAAAGAGTTACAATAATGATTAGTAAATAATACAAGCTTTTATTTTGTCTCGATATTTGTATATCTGTGTATTTTGCAAGCTCAATTTGATTCTCTTCCCGATTTTTGAACGAGAAATAGTTGCATGTGTACCAAATAAAAACTAGTTTTATTTGTCTTGACAATGGTACTAAACACCACTAAATTTAAAGAGAACTACCTATTTGATTTTGTTACCTACACAAAAATAACTCAACGATAATCAGAAAACTTTATAATTTCATTTTCTAAATATTATTTTGTATTTCCAAACTTATAACAACGCTAGTTAGTCCCCATGCCTCACATCAAAACGATGTCACCGCTCCGTTGCACGCAGTTTACGTCACCATAAAAATGATATCGCGCTATATGGGTGCAACGGAACGCAGCGGGCAAAAAGACGACAAAGAAGAAGGTAATGGGCAAACGCCTGGGCTCAAACAAACTAGTATCTTAAAGCCTTATTTAAATCCATTGGGCTGTAGCCTGGACCATTTGAAACGTATACTTTTGGCCCGTTTGAACAAGTCTAAAGAGGAATTATTGTATCTTAACAAAATAAATGGGGTGAGATGAATGGGGCGAGTTACGATATTGCTGGGGAGTCGTGCGCGTCTTCTAAGGCTGCCTTTGTGTTCAGGATAAAGATATGTGTTTTTATATTATGTAGGATACTTGGCCTTATAAATATACACAATATACATTAGTTTCTTGATGCTGGTATCGTCTCTTACTAGGTACGTACTAAGTGTAAAATAAGTTATTTTTTACTAGCTTTCGCCCGTGGCTTTGCCCGCGTGAATTTCCCACGGGAACAGTGCTTTTTCCCGGGATGGTAGGTAGCCTATGTCCTTCTCCGTACTTCCAGCTATGTGTATGTAAAATTTCAGGAAGATTGGTTCAGTAGATAAAGCGTGAAGAGGTAACAAACAAACAAACCAACAAACAAACAAACTCACTTTCTCATTTATAATATTATATAGTTAGGATTATTATAGGATAGGATTATTTCCAGAGCAGTCCAAATCCAAACGTAAGATAATTTTCTAAAAAATACGTTATTAGTTCTGGATTTTTAAAAATAATATGGTTATGGTTAATGCTATCATATTAAAGTTTAAAGTCACAGTTAAAAGTAAACCACCATTTTCTGTAATTGCATTTTTATTGTACCTTGTCGATGAAAAAGTAATCTTTACACGATCCTATCAGCAAAATATTATCCCCATACCATAATATCAGATCGTATTATATCAGATGAGGGGCATTCGCTATCACTATATCCTCTGTTCTACACTTAACATACATTAGTACAGAGAGAAGGCTTGGTGAGATCTTTTGCTTATAACTTGAGATTATATTTTTAAATGTTTTATCAATGGTCTCGTAAAACATCGAGATATTTTGATTAAAAAAAAGTTTTTTTTTGCAAATTTGAATCCTAGAGACTACACCAATTCATTACTTCTTATTATTGTAAAAGAGCCGCGCTCTTGTCAGTGGAGTATACGCCACACCTCTTTGTTCTCGGCTTTACATTTATAATTAATTTATTTTTTAATTCATTACCTACTTATAGTCCTTATTTTAGCTCAGATCAATAGATTCCTTATCTTTATTCATTCTAAAATTATAGAGCTTATCTTCCGTATTCTCGCCATTCCGTCACGTCTCCCAGGGGACGCAGTTCGCAAGATTGCACAATAAGGATCCGATGATGCTATTTTTCAGGCGGAAATTTTGAATACTCCGCCGTATTGGTAATTTCCGGGTCATATTGGAACAGCTTGGAGTAAAAAGCTCGTTGAAGATGATGTTCTAACCTTTTGTTACAGTACCTGTACCCAGTGGGTTAAGTTTGCGATATGGCTGGTGGTAGAGGGCTCGAATTTAGTTTGAAAAAATGAATTCAAATTTAATCGCAGTAGAAAGTAAGAGTTATAAAACATCCAAATAATTATATTTGTAAAGAATAGAGATAGGTTGAGTTCAGTTAAATTATCTAGTAAAAGGTTATGTTTTACACTTAGATAGACATGTCTGCCCAAAATGGAGTATTCAGTATAATTTTCAGGGTTCATACACAAATGTAAGTTTGTTTATTTCACCATTTGATATATAACCGTGTTAGGTATTCGTAGATTCTAGATTCTCTATGTTATTCCGGGTGCCGATGGTTTGTGCTATGTGATTTATTTTTGGATTTTGGTGCATCTCAGATGCAATTAATTCCACGCGAGCAGGACTTGAACCCGCGACCTGGTCTTTATACAACCTTGCTCTTCCAACTGAGCTATCGCATTTCAATCCTACACATCGAAAATCTTCACCATATCCAATTTCTATTGAATCGCATTAGGCATGCGTCGGTAACACATAATCCTACTATACGAGTAAGGTATTTGATTTAACCCATATTCGATGAAGTTAAAAATCAACTAGTGTAGGAAGCCATTTAATATTTATTTTTATGCTATGTGATGTCTAAAACTGCAGTCTTCTAATTTTTTTTTTAAATTAGTAGTACCTAGATACATTTTGATTCCTTATTTGTCGCTTTTTTTCAAAAAGTATTTCATTTACAGATATAAAATTTAAAGCCACGACAAAGCGATATTTTTAAGCACTTGTCTTGTATCAAATAAACACCAGTAAGCCGTATTTATGTCGTAGGGGTGCGTCCCTAAAGGTACTTTGCAGGCCATTTGGCGTCAGCCTGCGACGCGGGTGTCGGTCGGCTACAGCCTTTATTGGACCATATATCCTGACCCGGCTTCCCCTGTGTGGACCATTGTTAGCCCATGGGTAAAAAATGTGGGTTATTGGCGTGCGATTAAGGATGGTTCGTTTATTATTTAATCGGTAGAAAAGCCATGACTTCAATAAACAAGATACTCACTGATTTTTTTTATTTTTTTTTATAACATAGGGCGGCGAACGAGCATGCGGGTCACCTGATGGTAAGCGATCACCGCTGCCCATGGACTCCTGCAACACCAGGGGTATCACAAGAGTGTTGCCGGCCTTTCAAGAAGATGTAGACTCGTGTTTTGAAGGTTTCAATGTTGTATCGGTTCGGGAATACCGCCGCAGGAAGTTGGTTCCACAGTTTAGTCGTACGTGGCAAGAAGTGTCTTTTAAAATGTACGGTGGTTGATAGCCAGTCATCCAGATGATTGCATAGAGGTATTGATAAATTAAGCATTATGAGTATTAAGTATTCTCAAAAAGTATCCTACGTCTTCTGAGTGATACTGGTAAGCATAAAATATAAACACCGCATTCTTTAATAATACTGCAAAATATATCTAACTACATGCGCCCTGGGGCTCCGCTCAAATTTTGGCATAAAAAGTACCTTATGTCCTTCTCAGTACTCCTAACTATATGTATGCGAAATTTCAGGAAAATAAAGAGATAACAAACAAACTCATAATCTTCACGTTTAATTCTACTAATTACATAGGTAGACAGATGCTAAGTACTTCTCGTACGAAATGAAGTGCACTTAGATGTAGAAATAACAGTACTTACATTTTATAAAATCGAATAAATAGCCTTTTCATTCTAGAAATATCTCCAACCGTAACAATATAGCCTCTCCTATCAATTGTGTTTTTTCGTCACCGCACCCCGCGGGTCACGGGTTCACATCCCGACACGGTTTGGGCGGACCAACTGATGCCGTCAGAGCACTGTGCATGTAAGGTTTTTTTTAACATGACGTGGAAAAGGATCGTCCATTTGATAGATGGTTGGGTGGATTGTTTTTTTTTTAATTTTGTGTTTTGGTTAGCCAATACAAAGAATTAATCTCTTAAATGTAGGTAGGTATATAACTTTTTCATTTTTTTGTAAGAAAATTAGTTGTGTTTGATATATTTATGTATAAGATGTTTACCATACAGAGAGGGACTGAGTGGACCATATTTTGCTTGTGCAATGCAATTTAATTATTAATTTTCCTATAATATGCTATGTACTAGTTGATAAAGCATTTTGCTTTAAAAGTAGAAGCAACTTCAAACCCATCTAAGCACAATGAACTTCATTCCAGCGCAAGATATCCGATGGAACAGATATATTAACTGGAATAAACAGATTCTAGTAAAAGCGATCCGCGCTTTTCTAAGCTGTTTTCTAAACAAATTGCTTTCTAAAAAGTAAAGGCATCGAATCGTGAAATGTGAAGTTTTAAAGACTTTTTTATGTTGAGAAATATTTGAGCTCTGTTCCGTTTAATATGCCTATTATATTGACAAAATCGAATATAATTGAAATTTATATTATGCAGGATCTTTTAGATACGCTCTATTTTATAAGGATTTCAGAAAATACTTCAATAAGTTGTAAACGTCTGGAATAATCGGATGTAAATTAATACTGTTTACGAGTTAAGTGGAGGACTTGTAAAAGTGTCTACATCCCGTTTGGCAACTATTTTGGACGAATTTGTCCTAAAAATACAAACATACAATACAAAATACTGCTCTGGGGGCTCAGTCTAAATTTCTTACCCAGAGGGTAACAAACGGTAAAACAATCCCCCTCGTGTACGGAGCGCAAAACAAGTGCATTGGCTCCATTCTCATAAATGCTCGCGTCAGCGCGGATCCAATCTTTTTAGCCAAGACTTTAGCCTTTTTCGCCATGGCAGCAGTCCAATTCGAAACATTTTATCTGTTTATTTAACTGTCCTGTTTAGTTTTATGTTGATTGGGGAAAATATGGTGGAATTAAATCGAGATAAAAGGAAATTACGTTTGGTAAAATATTTGGCTGAAATCTGAACAAGGGATGCTATTTATGTATCTAAAATTCTCGGATTTCAGCAACTATTTATACGAGTTATTTGTGAAACTTTTCAAAATATTTAATTTTATTACAATTATTGAAATGACCTTGGATTGGAGTGCTTGGAAGGAATAGAAAAAGAATAGCTTTTCCTTGAGGACAAAATATGTGAAAAATAAAGTTTTATTGTAATGTTTGATATAAATAAAACAAACCTAACTAAAAAAAAAATATTTATATTTGTACTAAATACAAAGAAAAAAATCTTTGGTATTATCTGTTCCAGCCGTATTCCAAAAGCAAGGAAACAAACGAAGCGGGTGATAATATTATGTGCGATATTGTCTTGGAGACAAATTGTCGGCACGCGTGTCCGACAAGCCGGACTTTGGGGACGTGTGCTTAGTACGGACACTGAATTTGATACTCCTATGAATATTACTATAAAAATAATAAACAAAGCGGATTATAATCTTATGTGCGATGTTGTGAGACAAATTTTCGATACGCCGAACTTTGGGATGCGTGTTATGTAGAGCAAGACACTACCATCCTATTTATTCAGGACTCCATTTTACACCCATTTCGCGATCTAAAAGTTTTACAGCCATTCACTCAAATAGCGATGAATATACGTTTCCTATTCCTTCTTGGGTAATTTGTCTAAGTAATCTTCGTGTCAAAATCGGTCTTATTTTAGTTTAATTGTCCTAATAAAATCTGTGATAAATCTGAAAATCTATCTAATTATTTTAATGAAATATAATTAATTTTGTCAATTGTTTTTATATATATAAGCTTAAAAATAGCACTTACTTCTATTACAATGTCCTTACTCAGAATCTCGTGCTAAGACACCAAAGGTTTGGGGAAAAAACTTGTCTTATATGAAAGTTGGCGCGCGTCGGCAGGTGCTCTTTATGTCGGCGCCGCGACGCCATTTTTCCACCATTTTCTGGAATATTCCGGATTTTTCCAGAACCCCCTCATGAATATTGCTGGGATGCCGCCAGGGTCTTAAAATTTTAATATGAAGTCTCTGCTTCCTGAGTTTTTCTTTTGTTTATTATATAAGTACTTTTTGCATTCTTTGAAGCACTGAAAACCAATAAAAAGGGTGTTTAAATTTGAAGTCGAGGAAACGATTTATATACATATTTGTTTAAAAATTACTTCATTCCTTGCTTTTCAATAGAGATATAATTTTGTGTAAAGCATTTTATATATGGCGGAGCGAGGTTCCCCGTAGTATTTTTAAAAAGGGTGACGTCAGCAGCGCTGACGTCACAAGTGTCTTCATGATCACTCATAGCGACTTAATAAAACGGTCACTCAAAGAAACAGGATAATATTATCAAAGAAACAAGATAGATTCTTCAAGTCTTCTTTATTCAGACGGGCAGCGTAACAGTGTCTTGAGGAGGTCCGTACGCTCCGGCGGCTCGAGCAAGAATGAGCTCGGACCGGCGGACAAGGCGTACAAAACAATAATCACATGATGTGTGCGTATGCACTAATAACAATTAAATTATTCTAAAAATCATTAAAAATCGTTTAGTTAATTAATTTTAACATTTCAAAATAATTAACTAATCCTTAATAACAATAAATTGAACCAACGGTTAATTCATTTCAAATTTGAATTCTCGACGTTTTTAAATTTAACATTTCAATAATAATCAATCAATCTTAATCTTAAATAACAATAAATTGAACCAAAACGGTTAATTCGTTTCGAATTTGAGTTCTCGACGTTTTTTCACCGCCGCCACGTAGTAGTAAAACACGTCGCGCCGATACGGCCATACTGACAGGCGGTGCGTGCTCTGCACCAGCCTTTTTGTGTTTTTTCTGTAACAAAATGGAGTCTTTCTGAGTTTGATGACTGTTAGCAACTTGCGTTGCTTAAGTGTTAGTTATTGCAACAGCACACAACTGACTTGCGTGTTCATGGTTATGAATATCGTTAAATTGACAGTTATTTCATAAACACACAACTGACTTGCGTGTTTAAGGCTATAAATAATGTTAAAGTTAATAGGTTACTCGGAGGGTCTCGTAGATTTCTCGGAGAGTCTCGTAGATTTCTCGGAGGTTCTCGTGGATTTCTCGGAGGGTCTCGTGGATTTCTCGGAGGGTCTCGTGGATTTCTCGGAGGGTCTCGTGGATTTCTCGGAGGGTCTCGTGGATTTCTCGGAGGGTCTCGTGGATTTCTCGGAGGGTCTCGTGGATTTCTCGGAGGATCTCGTAGAGGTCTCGACGAGGATACTTGTTTAAAGATTTTTGTTGTGTTATGAATAATGAATGAAAATAGAAGATACCTACTATTAATCCGATGAGTTATTTTCATCTCGCAGGTCATGGTTTATATGTAGTCTTTCTTGGGAAATAGAACGTCTCGGTTCAGTTGATGCTGTAGAAGTCCCTGGTTGAGGCGATTCGCCTCCCGCCGATACGGTCAACTGTTCACCAGGTTGTGGCGCCCGTCGTAGCTGGTCATGGGCGACCTTGCGTGGTCGTCCTCTACCCACTACTTTCTTCACTAAATAGCGGTCATTTTCAAGTATTCTGCAAACTTCATATGGTTCACTGTACTTGAGATCTAATGATGTTTGATTGCGAGGGTTATTTTTTATCATAACGTAGTCCCCTCTTTGAAAATGGTGGATCTTGGCCTTTCTTTGGTTGAAGCGTAGTCTGTCTTGTTCGCCAGAACGAGACATTTTGAGCTGTACTTGCCGAGTGAGTGCTTCTATGTCGATGGTTTGATTGTCAATATCTACTAAGTTAAGTAGTTCAGGAGGTACACAATGCTTTCTTTGGGTTATAAGTGTCAGTGGAGCGACACCAGTGACACGATGGGCTGTACAGTTCATCGCCAGTTGAAGTTCTTCAAGTGCGGTGTGCCATTGCTCTGTTTCATAGTTTTTGATCATCACCAATGCGTTCTTGAGAGTTGCCATAACTCTCTCAACTTGGCCATTTGCTCGGCTGACTCCTGGCGCAATAGAGTGAATATTCGTCCCAATGTTATCACTTGAATTCACCAAGAAACTCTCTTCCTCCATCGACTATGATTTGAACTGGTGCACCAAATAGATAAACGGTGCGTTTCAGAGCAGCCAGAGTACTGTGTGGGTTCTTATTGGTAGCAAAATAAAGTAGAAGATACTTCGAGAATGCGTCAATTGTGACGATGACATATTGCTGATCGTCTGGGGTACCTAGCTTCCCCGTTATGTCCATATGGATTACTTGAAAAGCTGCTGACGGCTTCTGTATTGGGTGCAATTGAGCTTGAATTGCACCAGATCTTCCTTTGGATGTACGGCATATCACGCAATTATCCACGAATCTTCGTACAGTAGAACTAATTTTGTCAAACCAATAAGTTTCTCTTATCTTCTGTAACGTCTTTTCCCAACCTGGGTGTTTCAAAGCGGTATGAAATGAGTTTATGATACTCCATTGGAAAGACTTGGGTACCACTGTGCATAGCTGCTGCCCAAAGACAGGATCACTAATGTTCTTTTTTAAGACATTGTCCTCCAAGACATATCCCTCTATAGGATTATTATCGCTGAGACTATCCATTATTGGTCGTAGTTGTTCATCATAAACTACATTCCCCAAATATTCAATGGAGCGTTTGAAGAAACTGCACTTATCAGCGTTGATGGAGAATCCGGCGTCTTGTAGTGCTATGAGAATACGTTCCAAGTTTGATATTCCTTCTGCAAAATCTGTGCATTTGCTAAGTACATCGTCCACGTAGACCTGCGCGGCTGTTCCCAGTAACGGGAACAGGGCTCTATTGATGCAACGTTGGTAAACTGAGCAGGCATTGCTCAAACCAAAGGGCATTGTGATATATTCATACAGGCCATCTGGTGTGACGAACGCTGTCTTCTCAATGGAGGTTTCCGCAATAGGAATTTGGTGGAATCCAGCTGCCATATCAAGGCTTGTGTAAAAATGACCATTAGCAAGCTGATCAATCTGATCAGATATTAGCGGAAGTGGATAATGGTCACGAAGAGTATTTGCATTTAATTCCCGAAAGTCCACACAGAGTCTATCATCACCGTTCTTCTTTTTGACTAAGATAATGGGGCTGGAATATGGCGATTTACTCTCACGAATAATGTTGTGATCTAGAAGTTCTTTGATGATGGCTCGAACCTTCTCTCGTTCTACTGGACTGAGACGATATGGTCTTCTTTCCACAAATTTATTCGGATCTTTTAATCTTATTTCCAGCTCTCCTGTGTTGACCCGTGACTTAGGATATCCACGAATGAACAGGTGTTGATATTTGTTCAATAATCTATGTAACTGCGCAATTTCATCTTCGTTGGTTAAATCACAGTCCAGGTTACTAAACAGAGCAGAATTGGTACTCACATGACAAGTTAGTGATTGATGGATCAGTTTCGTCCCGTTGCTTGTTATCATCATACTCAAATTAGTACTATGGATCAAGTTCATTCCCACCAGTATATCCGTTGACATTTCATAGTCTGGCAAGACATAGAACTCCAACTCGACGCTGATGGTATCTATAATGCAGATGGTGACTAGTTTCGCCAATGAAAGCGCGGGAACTTTCCTATACTCTTCAAATAGTTGACAGTAGGACTTCTTTGACCGGGTAATTTTGTTGCAACCGATTCTCGAATAAGCGAGCATTCTGCGCCGCTATCGAACACAGCTTGTAAAATTGTTTGCACCTATTTTAACTGTGATAGGAGCTAGCTTGTTGCTTGCTACACAATTAACGTTTGAAGTTAAAGCACGTTCTCGTCTGAAGCAAACCTCATAAGTATGCCCTGGTTTCTTGCAGTACGTGCATGTAGACGTAGTCGCTGTCTTGGAATCCTTGCTTCCACTATCGGTTTTAGGATCCGAAGGTTTGAATCTGCAGTTCTCAGAAGAATGGTTGGTTTTCTTACATATACGGCAACTTGATGTTGACTGGCCATTCTCTGATAATCGTGGACGCTTGCTCTGTATCGTAGAATTTGAGTTTGGATAATGACGTTTCTTCCGAATAGAAGTCGCAACTGAAATGAGCTCAGGTACGGTGGTTGCCTTTGCATTCAACAATTCGATGCGTAGACGCTCGTCGTTAACACACCCAATCACAGCTTCCACAGCATGTTCGCCTTCCAACTTATCCTTAGTGATTCTTCTCCATAGGATCCATGCGCGTGATAGGAATTCGGCTATATCCTTGGTTGAGTCGTAAACATGTTCCCTAAACATTAGGATGTCTCTGGAGTATCTGTTCTCAGGTTCAAATGTGGTGATTATATTTTTGCGGAGTTCTTGCCATGAAGATGTCGTAACCATCCAGTCGTCAATCCACATTTTGGCACGACCTTTAAGCAGGCTGCACACCTTCATGCGTACGTCGAAATCATTCAATTTATAAGCAGCAATCGCTTGATCGATATGCTGACACCATTCCCTTACACCGACATTGGTATCTGGGTCAAATGATGGTAGATATACGTCCTTGATTCTTATCTTCGCTTCAGCTGGTGGAGCACACAGGCGCTCAGACATTTTCTGCATCATCTCCATCATTTGCATCAGGAATTGCGGCGGCATACCCTCCATTGGTATACCTTGATGTTCAAAAGTTCGTGACGTCGATGGAAGCATAGTTTCCACCGGTGTATTGGTAACAGGTCCATGATCTTCTCGCTGTGTGTTGTCACCTTCCGGTTGATCAGGTGGATCACGAGCTGATGAGGAAGTGGTCTGGATGGGAGCTTGTTCCCATCCCACTTCTGATGGCGGAGCGAGGTTCCCCGTAGTATTTTTAAAAAAGGGTGACGTCAGCAGCGCTGACGTCTAAAGTGTCTTCATGATCACTCATAGCGACTTAATAAAACGGTCACTCAAAGAAACAGGATAATATTATCAAAGAAACAAGATAGATTCTTCAAGTCTTCTTTATTCAGACGGGCAGCGTAACAGTGTCTTGAGGAGGTCCGTACGCTCCGGCGGCTCGAGCAAGAATGAGCTCGGACCGTCGGTGCGCCCGTATTTATACCCCACAAGGCGTACAAAACAATAATCACATGATGTGTGCGTATGCACTAATAACAATTAAATTATTCTAAAAATCATTAAAAATCGTTTAGTTAATTAATTTTAACATTTCAAAATAATTAACTAATCCTTAATAACAATAAATTGAACCAACGGTTAATTCATTTCAAATTTGAATTCTCGACGTTTTTAAATTTAACATTTCAATAATAATCAATCAATCTTAATCTTAAATAACAATAAATTGAACCAAAACGGTTAATTCGTTTCGAATTTGAGTTCTCGACGTTTTTTCACCGCCGCCACGTAGTAGTAAAACACGTCGCGCCGATATATATATGTCGGAGTGCTAAATAGCTAGCGCCCTAAATGAATATTGTCTATTGTTATTATCCCTGAGTCAGTCATGAACGGTTGTCATTGTCAGTGTCAGAATGACGGTTGGTATGAAAAACCGGTTCATCTAAGGCGTCGGTGTTATGTATGACGCGCTGATTCTATTAATTGAATATTTATTGGTGTTAAATATTCGTCGGCTACCACCAGCTCCGCGATAGCAGCGGTGGGATATGAAGCCAAAGCCTTCTTTGGAAAAGAAATACAGCAATTCAGGGAAGTACTTTTCCTTTTGTGACATCTTACATGAAAACGCCGGCAAGCCCTTTGGCGAAAGTAAAACAAAAATGCGTGTAACAACGCGAATACACATCATCATCATCTTTGGTGATCCTTGTTGGCGTTTACGTAAAACAACATTTTCTTTAACTACTTGGCCTTACTTGTAACCTCCAAATGTTACTACTTTGGAATGACACAAGTCAAGAAACTGCATTCTGTGTTCCGGTAGCCATGATCTCAATTTTAAGTAGGTATGTTATATTAACGCCGGATTCCCCTGTGAAACGTGTTGTTGCTCAATGTGCCAGGATCTGCTTATTTATCCGTGGGAGATGTTACCTACTATGAGACCACAAAGCAAAATTGATGTATGTACGCACCTGTGGGTGAGTTATTATTATACAATTTTTCAATTCCTAACAAAAATCTTAGTTTATAAGCAACAACAATCAAAGAGAATGTGCGAAGAGGCGCTCTGCCGATATAAGGCCGACCACATGCATTGCATAAGCCCGGATAAGGCGAGTGTTACATGTGTTTTCCTTTTAAGTATATTTTCTAAATGACAAAATGATATTTATACCTGTGTTTACATGTGAGTTTCTATCTATTGATCACTTATGTCCATGGTAATGTTGTGTTGTTGTACCTAATAATTAAATGTTCCAGATTAAAAACTGAGAAGCAGAGGTAAATATTTTATGTGATCATGGAATGTGTTTGATAAATTGATGTGTTGACATTAATTAAAATTTAAATAAGCTATTTTGTTATGACTAAATTCTAGAATTACTGGAAAATAAAAACAATCTTCGCTGACCATTGGTGAACTAATAATAACAATGATTACAAGGTTTATTTGCTGTTGGGTAACATTTTAAATAATAATAGAAAATAAATTTTGGCTGAGTGTATGTTGAGTACCAGAATAAAATAAAAATAAAAAATACTTTTATTTTGTGAAATAAACAAGGAAGTGTTTGTTGCATATCTACAAAATAGAATAAAAATTAAATTAGTTTTCAAATTAATCACCAGTTTATAGTGAACAGCTGAAAGTAATATTTCTAATTTAATTGTATGGCATAGAAAGTTGTATTAGAAGGAAAGGCAAACTACTTTAAACATGGTTTTGATTTAATTTCCAAGTGTGGAAAATTCTAAACAATTTATCACTTGTAAAGTGCCTTTATAATATTTTAGTGATTGGCTTTATAATTTCTACTGTGGCTATTTAGCTGTACTCTGGAAGCTTTAAACCAATGAATGAAATTGGTATTCATCGTTCCAATAAATAATAAAAATACCTAAAATAAGTTCAAGCAGAGGTGGCTGAGTGGTTGAATTGCTCGCCTGTGACTGGGGGTTCCGGGTTCAGGTCCTGCTTGTATTCTGTGGACTACATACCGGTCTGGCTTTTTATTGCCTTTGAGTGAGTATAGTGGGGTACCTGCGCACTGGTTGTCTGATTGATTTACCGGTGTGTGTGTGACGGCGGCCGCTGGATGGCGGTAGAAATCGGGTCAGGTTTGACCTGTAGAGGAGTCTGAGGTCGCGCTGGTATTAGTACCTGTGATCGACTCGATAAGTAAAAAAAAAACCCATGTTATTTATTTTTGTAGCGGTATATTGAAAACTATTGGGAGAAATTTGGCTTTGAAAGTTGTACTTGATCTGCTTGCTTGACTTGTACTTGCACAGTTTTTGATAACAATTGTTTAACAATGGACACAAAGCCTAATGGGACATCTATGTTGTTGAAGGAATAATAGTTATGTTACCAGTTTGTGAAGTTAAAAATAAAAAATGAAGTATCTAAGAAGGAAAAATAACATATTTACTGTGTCTGTTCCCTTTCCCTACTCATGTGGTCACACAGAGCAAGAGATAAAAAAAAAATATTGATGTATCTTAACAAGTGAATTTGAAATTTGAATATCAACACTGTTCCAAACTTGTGCCGACATGAACGTGAAGATAATGAAACTAATTTTATTGTATTGTGTACCATCTTTCCCCTGATTTTCCTGCTCTTCGTGGGAGCGGTTTCGTTATGGGACGGAGATTTGTAACAGTGAACGTGGGAGGTATGCTCTGTTTGATCAGAGCGTTGGGCGCGAGCGGCGATCTGTTAGCAGAGTGAAATCATGCTATGATACTAACACATTTTTAAAATAAAATTAAAATTTTTATAAACTGACTTCCTGAGATTAGAGTAAGCCCTTCTGAGATGAATCTTTCTGAAAGAATTCTCAGGGCAAATACTGAGTTTTGTTATCCTAGTTGTATGTTATGTGTGTTCATGCGTCAATATTTATTACGGTTTAATATTGGGCATGGCCGTGGCTGTGTCTTGATGCCGTTTTTTTAATGGCAGTTTTAGAGGTGTTTGTATGGCTGGTGCCAATGATAACTTCGCGATCGTCGAGTGGGAATGGTGGCGACCCATCCCAGTTGTGACCAGTCTAAGGGTTGCTTAACCTGAAAGCCTTGAGAGGTTTTCTCTTGAGTTGGACTGCGATGGCAACATTGGCAACCCATCCCAGTTGTGGTCACGTCCGAGGTTGCTTACCATTAAAATTGGAAAATGAATAATTTCTTAAAGCAAAATGAATCGTAGCTTACCATGAATTTCGGTGCCGCGTTTTGAATATTATGCCGATGGATAGTTATTAGAACTATTTACGTTTGGTTGAGATTTGCGCCTTGCGGTGGTTTTTAAATACGGTTGGAGGATTGCATCGACTAACTACAAATTGTGTTTTTCTTATCATAATCCAACTATTTTGGTGAGACACCGGCCTTCCTTTTGGACGGGTGAGGAGTATGAGACATTAAAATTGTACCTAGTGTTTAACCGGACGGTTGAATAAACGTGCGAATCCTTCCGGTCTGTTTGGACCGATTCCTATCTTGTAACGATATCGTCATGAACAAATATCAAAATCACCTTTTCCCAAAACGACTGATTTCATAAATGTATTTATTTTAGAATGCTGAAAACTGTTATCGTCTGATAATGTACATTGGTACGGAAAAAGTACTTTCGTGATATTACATCTAACACTGGGTTATAATACTAATGTCCAAATCATATAAACCCCTATGTAGTTTTAACCTCCGACGCAAAAAGAGGGGTGTTGAATAGATACGTGTCAGTTCGACGTCTGCTGTTTGAACGCCTGTTGGCAGGTAGTATCGGTCCTGTTCAACAATTGATTCATGGTGTGTCATGACAGTCCATGGTTATTATTCATGTCAAGTGCAGGTCAATTATGAATAATGCTTCGTTTTCCGAATATGAATGGTGCACAGATCATTCTTTATTTAATCAAGTTGTTCAAGAATGTTATCATCGTATAATGGCAGGATGGACGAGCAGACCTTTATTTTCAGTTTCTGCAAAATTCTACCGAGTATTTATTTGCTATACATGTAATAAAAAGGTTTGATTTAAATTTTGTGTTTTTATAGTTATTCGTCGAGCAGTTCATGATTTCACTATTTAACTTTAGTTTCGAATCATTTAATTAAGGACATTGTTAGTGTGTATTGTAACTTTCAATAAAAGACTACCTGAGAGCTACAGTTTTATTTTACATTCATAATCACTTTGACCATTCGATTGGTTATTTTGTTTCAGCAGTTTTTCCTTTTTAGCAAGAAGATGAAGTAATTAAATGTAAAAAAGAACAGAAGAGTTTGTATTTTATTCAAGGTACTGATATGCTCCGCGCTTTATGCAGCGTGTTCCCGATTGTGCATCGCATATGGCATGCAATGCAACTGTGCACTGTATGTGCAGCATGTTCCAGATATTGTGCACTATACGTGCAACGTGTTCCAGATATTGTGCACTATACGTGCAGCATGTTCCAGATATTGTGCACTATACGTGCAACATGTTCCAGATATTGTGCACTATACGTGCAACATGTTCCAGATATTGTGCACTATACGTGCATCATGTTCCAGATATTGTGCACTAAAAGTGCAACGTGTTCCAGTTGTCGTGCACTATAGGTGCAACATGTTCCAGTTATCGTGCACCGTGCACTACAGGTGCAACTTGTTCCAGTTATCGTGCACTATAAGTGCAACATGTTCCAGTTATCGTGCACAACAGGTGCCACGTGTTCCAGTTGTCGTGCACTATAGGTGCAACGTGTTCCCGTTATTGTGCACTATAAGTGCAACATGTTCCAGGTATCGTGCACTATAGGTGCAACATGTTCCAGTTGCTGTGCACTATAAGTGCAATGTGTTCCTGTTGTTGTGCACTATAAGTGCAGCGTGTTCCTGTTGTTGTGCACTATAAATTGCAGCGTGTTCCTGTTATTGTGCACTATAAGTGCAGCGTGTTCCTGTTGTTGTGCACTATAAGTGCAGCGAGTTCCTGTTGTTGTGCACTATAAGTGCAGCGTGTTCCTGTTGTCGTGCACTATAGGTGCAGCTTGTTCCAGTTATCGTGCACTCTAAGTGCAACGAGTACCAGCTATCGTGCACTATGGGTGCAATGTGTTCCAGTTGTCGTGCACGATGTGTGCAACATGTTCCTGTTGTTGTGCACTACAAGTGCAGCGATGTTCCTGTTGTCGTGCACTATGAGTGCAACGTGTTCCTGTTATGGTGTACTCTAAGTGCAGCGTGTTCCTGTTATCGTGCACTATAGGTGCAACAAGTTTCTGAAATTGTACACTATAAGTGTAACGAGCTCCGATATCGTGCAGTGCACTGTATGTGCAATATGTTTCTGATATTGAGTCCTTTTGACAACGAGTTCCAGCGCATCGCAGCTGCACTGAAAAGGTGCAACATCTCCGAGTTCTTGTGCAGTGTAAACTACATCAGAAGGTTACATGCTTCTTACATCGTGTATCGCAACGCTATCCTGTAATGTGTCACAGTTTTCGTGAGATGTGTTCAACATGGGTAGCTTCACATCACGAGACGTTTGTGTACTAAAAGCTGAGTACTTACACGATAAGTGAGTGTTTTTATTATTTTATTTGAGTTGACATAGATTTTGATGTGACGTGTTCCTGGATTATTATTTTAAAGAATACGCGCGAGAACGCGCTTATTGTCAGTATGGCCGTGTCGGAGTGCTAAATAGCTAGCGCCCTAAATGAATATTGTCTATTGTTATTATCCCTGAGTCAGTCATGAACGGTTGTCATTGTCAGTGTCAGAATGACGGTTGGTATGAAAAACCGGTTCATCTAAGGCGTCGGTGTTATGTATGACGCGCTGATTCTATTAATTGAATATTTATTGGTGTTAAATATTCGTCGGCTACCACCAGCTCCGCGATATATATATCCTAAATTTTGACGTCATCTTTGAATCAATCAAAAGAATCAAAAGCGTAATGTGATACCTTATTAAATTTCATGTAAAATCCTTTAAAAATTAATAGAACTAATAATAATGTTATATTATCATAATTGAGCACGTATTTTCGACTAAATTTCTATTTTTTTATTACAACAATATGACATTTTTATATTCCGTCTTAAAGCAATATTGGATTCTGTTCCTCTGAGGGACAAATCGAAAGATAATTAAATTCCTCCTTTTATGAATCGAACTTTATTCAATTAAAATGTCTAAAAGAAAAGCCTATTGAAATCCATACCGAAAATGACCTATTTCTGTCGTATTTAGTTCGTTAAAAATCCGTTTCTTTTTATTTTACGAAGATAAGTCGCTTGTTTGTCTTCCGAAGTAATTTTTATCGAGATATTTACAAACCAAAAAATGTTATTACAATATCATCTCCTGTCATTTACTGAAATAAAAAATCAACATTATCTTAACCACAAACGACAAACGACAAGATCTCTCCCTTCCTTATCCCACATAGACCGTTTCAAAGCGACACACATATCCGTCTCATTTTTAGAAATTACTCTCAATTATTGCATTACGGAAACAAAGACATCGCTGGCATCAGTCTAGGTGTCCAGAAGATAAGAAAAAACTGAATAAACTTACGAAACAAATCAAAAGAGAAATACAAAATCATATTGATGAGCGTACAAGCAAATATCTTCAAAAGCTTACAAATACTAGTAGCACAGATTATTCACTTTGGAAGGCTAACAAGTGCATGAAGGGACCAATAGAACAAATCCCCCCATTAAAAGTTAAACCTGGAAAATGGGCAGTGACTAATGAACAAAAAGCGTTTATATTCGCTGAACATTTAGAGAACATTTTTAAACCAAATATAACGCAAGATTCTAACGATACCATAATTGACGATCGATATGATATTATAGATGAAGAAACAAATATTAAGCTTGTTACCCCTAGGGAAGTACTAAGTGATATTAAAAAGAATATCAATCCCAGAAAATCCCCTGGATTTGATCTTATATCAGGCGAAGTGCTACATAATCTTCCACGAAAGGCGATAGTCAGACTCACAAATCTTATTAATGCTGCACTGAGACTCAAATATGTACCGGACTTATGGAGAAGTCGCTTTGAGGTAATAATGATAGCCAAGCCGAAATCCCCCCATCCGAGGTAACATCATACAGGCCAATCTCCTTGTTGCCTGTCATGTCAAAATTATTCGAAAAACTATTATTAAAACGACTGAAGCCTATTTTAGAAGAGAAAAATCTCATACCAGATCATCAATTTGGCTTCAGAGAGAAGCACTCAACCTTAGATCAAGTACATAGAATTACAAATATAATTGAGAAGACGCTCGAGGAAAAAAAAGTATGTTCTACCGTATTCTTAGATGTAGCACAAGCTTTTGATAAAGTATGGCATGAAGGCCTTGTCATTAAATTAAAGAAAATTCTTCCCAAAAACTATACTGATATACTTACATCATACATATCGGATAGGGTATTCAGAGTACGTCATGATGATGCATATTCTGAAATTAAAGAAATAAATGCTGGAGTGCCACAAGGAAGCGTATTGGGTCCGGTCCTGTACCTTTTATACACCTGTGATATTCCATACACAGATACAAACACTATTGCGACTTTTGCTGATGACACAGCCATAATGGCGATTGGAAGCACTCATGCAGAAGCAGCAGAAAAGGTCCAAACAGCTGTTAACCTCTATACTGTCAATAGGATTTTCCGGATTTTCCGCGACCTGTCAAACCGTCCGGCATCAACGCGACAGACGCGGGAAGGGGGGGGGGGGAAATGGGGAAATGTTTTACTAAAACTTGATTTTCTCCGATTCTAATTAGAACATTGTTTAACTAGAAGTAAATTTATGTTTAAAATAAAGTATTTCTTATATTCCTTTTCAAAATATTTGCTATAGCAACTTAATGAATGTAATATCAGACTTAGAATACCTAGGGTACTTAGGGTACCTAGAATTCAACTAGAATTCTTTACTTTATAATAAAATAAAAGAGTTTTCATTACTTAGATTAACTTTTATTCTCATCAATAAACACTTATACATGAAATAAAAACGAAACCCCAGATGGCGTCTTACATTTTGTCTTTCATTTTTTAAAAATACCGCGCGCGCGGCCGGTACAACTGCTACAGACGTCAACTTTCAATGTCACCTTACTTCTAATTTTTACTTCAAATGTGTTCAAAGGAATAGCTACACATACAGCCAAGATTGTTTTTTGTTCCTCGAAATATTCAAGTGTTGCCCATTGAAACTACGTTCTTTAGATTATGGGCGATTGTAGATACCAGAAATTTGTGCTGCCGGGCGGTAAGCGACAGACGCGGGTTGAATTTGACGTGCAGCCGGACGGCACGCGACAGACAAGAGGTTAATAAAGTATTGAACTGGACAAAGACATGGCGAATACAGCTTAACGAAGCTAAATCGATCCACGTTAATTTTTCGAACAAGCGGGAAGAATATTTTCCCATATTTGTTAACCAAAACCGAATTCCATACGAAAATGCAGCTAAATACTTAGGTATGACGCTCGATGCGAAGCTTCGCTGGAAAGCGCACGTTAAAAAGAAACGACATGAGCTCGATTTTAAATTTCATAAAATGTACTGGCTCCTTGGAAGACAATCCACATTATCAGTGCAAAATAAATTACTATTGTATAAACAGGTCCTTATGCCAGTATGGACCTATGGGATACAGCTGTGGGGCTGTACCAAAAAGACAAACATTGAAATCATTCAACGCTTCCAGAATAAAGTACTGAGGGCTATAGTCAATGCGCCTTGGTACGTAAAAAATAACGACCTGCACCGGGACCTCAACATACAGTTCGTTCGTGACGTAATAAATAAATATGCAGAAGCACATGAACACAGGCTGCTTCACCATGTGAATGTTGAGGCTATCCAGCTCCTCGACAACACGGACATAGTGCGAAGACTCAAAAGAACTAAACCGTCAGATTTAGTGTAGTGATAATAAAAACAATTTATGAATGAATGAATGAAATAATATTTATTCAAGTAACCAGGACTCATAATGTTAGTAAACTTATGCTATGTTAGTAGGAATTATTTACAAAATTTATTGCGGAGGCCACTCCTTCACCATCCCCCCGGCTATATGGCAGCAATGGCCTATGTATGCACAGTCCAGCCTGCTTGCGATCATGCGCAAGATGCTGTTGTTGCTCTCTCGCACTCGGCGCACCAGGGATGCACACCTTTTACGCATTATTGTGTTAAAACAATCCACCCGTGCATCAGCGAACATTCCTGATGCGCTACAAAAGCGAGGTAACCTCAACAGCATCCTGAACGCATTGTTGAACTGCACGCGAAGAGCTTCATAAGGTTTTTGAGTATACCTTGCCCACAGACTGCACGTGTAAAAAGAACAGCAAAAAGCTTTAAACAGGGTAAGTTTTACTTCCCCAGAACAACGCGCAAATCTGCGAGCAAGCATGTTCGCTCTCACTGACAAAGCCCTCCGCTCCCTCTCGATGTCCTCATCGTCCTTAAGTCGTCGTAATCGTCCTTAGTCCGTAATTTAATAGTGATAGTGATAAATAGTGTAAATAAAGACACATGAACAAAGTGCCTTCCCCTTAATAGAGACAGTAGGAAAAGTGCCGATGGACACATTCTTATGAAAAGTGCCGATGGACACATTCTTATTCTATAGTAACCTTATAAAACTAGGTCAGAGTAAAATTACTCATTAGCCTGACATTAGGCTAGATTGTAATGATATTAGCGTATTAAATTAAATTATTTATATAGATACGTTAAGTAAAAGAAAAAAAAAAAAAAAAAAAATTATTGCATAGGAAAGAGAGAGAAGAGAAAGATAAAAAGTTATCCGTCACGGGACGCAGATGTAAAACACATGAGCATCATGCCATTTTCCGTCACGGCATTCCAGTGGATTTTACTGCCAAGCCGCCCCAATAGTCGTTTAATATCAAAAATACAAAAGAAATGTGACCCAACTTCTTGTAATCGATTCTAATTGTGATGCTAGCGGCAAGCATCCCAAACTCGACTTCTCGCTTCATACAAACTCCATACAAACTTGACGCAAACTTTCAGACTCCCATTTAACTTTTTTCTCAATGTACACGTGTCGGGACTTTGTTGATGACACTTTGATGGAATTTTCTAGAGTTTTTGTTCCGAATAATAATGCTGAGAATAAGGCCTCAAACGAATGGAGCAGTGTTATTATGAAAATTTTCAGACTATTTCAGACAAGACTTTAATTTCAGGAATTAATTTGCAGCCAGCCTTTTGGGCATGTTGCCGCGGGGCTACGCTTTTGAGGGGCTTTACAACTTGTAATTATTTTTATTTTTGTATTCCTTTGTTTATAATTTTAGTATTTAAAATAAGCTTGTATTTACAATTTTTTATTTATTTATAACAATTACATAATAAAATCTTAACATCATAATAAATAAATAATGTGAACTAAACAGTTACTAGTGGTTCTGTCAGAACAGTAGACCTCGCGAGCCCTTCCACGAAATAACCGATATTTTACCGTGTCCCTGGCTAAAAAGAGTTTTGAAACCAACCTACCAATGCTGGAAAGAAAGTAAAAAGTTCTCATATTTTACCAATACGCCAAAACATGTTCTTGTGGTTGGTCAATACCACTAAAAAATACTTCGAAACCTGCCTTTTTTGCTTCAAATAATATAAATAATAATATATTAAAACATATAGACGAACAAATCACTGCCAGATTTCGAGTTAGCCCCCAACGTAAGTTCAAGACTTTACGGGATGCTAATTTCAACAATTCTATATTTTATAACAAATACATACCTATAGATAAATATCCAAAACCCACGTCAATCTGAAAAAGATTATTTTCCATCTTGACCTGACCGGCCAGGATCCGAACCCGGGACCTCTGGTGTAGCCGTCCGGGCGTGATGAGACCGTTAGGCCACGGAGGTCGTCAGTCGTCAGAAATGCATGGTGCCTATTGGTTATACGAGTAGGTATGTATGTATCCGATGGAAAAAAAATCTGCTGTTCCATACTATTTTCCAATACCTACCTCACCCGAAAATGTTATGGAACAGCTGATTTTTTTTCCATCGGATTGAGCTCGGTCCCATACAAAAAAGTTGCTCATGTGTCTTATGAGTACTTTCACCAGTAGAAAGGATGCCAATGATTTAAAAAAACACCCTGTATATATATTATTACTTTTTTTTTATGATAGGATTCTAATCATACAATGAATTTTTTTGATATCAGATTTATTTCAGAGTGTTCAAGATAATTCTACCATGCAAAAGCTAATTCACAATACAATACCATTAACCAAATAAATACACACAATTTAAAGCCAAGCAAGACAAAAAAAGCCATATGATTTTTAAGAACCATTTATAGTAGATTATTAACCAAGGGCTGTATGACATCAATTGCATACGAGAGGTTTTTGGCGCCTGAGCGAAGCGAAGGCGCTAATAATAATCCGAGTATGCAAATTGATGCTTACGCCCGAGATAAATACTCTACTTTACATATCGATTGTGAGGTAAGTAAACAACAAGAGAGCAGGTTTCAATGAACATTTATTAAGAAGAAAAAAATGTGTATTTAATTAAAATAAATTGTCTAGATTCCGATTCGAGTGGATTCGAGTAATTAATCGGATACCGAGAAAAAAAATATTAACTTTTAAAAATATTCTTCGTGCAGTATGAGTATGACAGTTCTTTTTCAAATTCCAAAACCTATGCTGTAATGATAGTCATACACCCCGGCATTCAGGGGTGTAAGGGTGTACTTACAGAGCAAGAGATATGTAAATTTTTATTTAATAAATAAATCAAGTCACTCTTGTAAACGTATTAGCGATTTTGCGAGTATTAAAAGTTTTGCTGCGCCATCTATTGATTTTTTTTGTGAACTATCGTATGAGTAATTTATAACATATGGATTTATAACGGTTTTTATTGAATTTTTACTATGTTGTTCAAACAAAAAAAAAATGCGTCTTAATAAGAATAACAAAAAAAATGTCTAATGACATTTTTGAATTATTTTTTAAATAGCTGAGATATGAGGTTTTTTATATATTTCGGCCATTTTTTTAAAATTTCGAAAAACTGGCTCGACTAAATTTTAATTCTATAAAATTACCGAACCCTGCTTACAATGTAATTTCATGAGAATCGGTTCAGGAAATGCGACCTGTAGGCGATAACATCCGGACAGACAAAAGAATTTTCGAAGCTAGGTGGAAACTGAGACGCTTCGCTCGAAGTGCGCTCGCTCGGTCGAAAATACATAGAAATAAATATTTGAACGTGGGTTTTTGATGGAGAACTTCAACTTTATTTATTATTGCTCTCCGTGGTTACGATAGATTACATAACACAAATAATATAGAGAATCTCATGGGCCTCTGGTAGGACAATAAATAGCAGTTTAAAGCCAGCCAGAATTTGATGCCGTGTACATTTTCCCGATGTGAAAACATTCGATGTTACATGATCCAAAGCAGAAATTGCCATTCGAATTTATTCATTACACATTACGGACTGTTTAAAGCGGTAATATCAGCTTTGTCCGGTCAATTTGTTAACACTGGCCAGAGCAATTTGTTCTGATATAGAGCAATTTTACGGCTCCGAATGCACAGTGGTCAATTATATCGAATTATTGTATTACCTGATCGAAATAGTAAATTCATTTTGTGTAAAATTAAATATTATTT
>CM031569.1:436910-512622 GCA_018467065.1 Ephestia elutella
CCGTGCCCCCTGATATTCTAACCGAGAAAACTGATCGACATTGGATATCCAAAAGACAATACAATAGGACCTTGATCATGTTAGAATGCTTTTAGGAGGCTTGGATAAATCAGACATTTGTGTGAATGTCCTATGATTACACCATATTTATTTAGCTCCATGACAGAATAATACTGCATTGAGGACAGTTGGCCGAAAACAATCAAGTTTCATTACAGTTTGACAGTTGGAACTAAATAAAACCACGATAAAAGAACACAATCATAAATCTGTCGGAAGAATTAATTTTTAATATCCCATGACATAATTACCGATCGTTATCGCCCTATAATTACACGTCCTAATTAATAGCGGGGCGTGCAGGGCCCCGTCCATTTCCGGCGGATACACCAATTCGGTGATATAACGCGATATGAAGGACTCGGTAATTTCCGCCCACCTGCTGGGGTTAAACTTGTGTGTGTGTGCGTGCTCGTTTTTGAGACTGCGAGGTTTTGCACCGGAAAATGTAAGCTGAGATTCCATGCCTTTTTGTTTTGCTAAAAAATGTGTATGTTCTTTCGTGGGATTTTGTAACTTGCTTTCAACCATTTTTACACAGTAATTTATATGAAAGAATATGCTGATGCTGACTGAGTGATTGACATATCAATACAGAGCTAAAACCGCTAAATGTAGAAAGTTTAAGATATACTAGCGTAATTGAGCACTAAAATAGGAAATTAATTTTGGAACGTGGAATGGGCGAAGAACTAAATTCACGAGGGTTTCATGAAACCGCACAAAGTCGAAATTACTTACTGTAATTTTTATAAAAGAAAGAGGTAAATTAAAATATTTTCTCAATATTTTCCCCCTTCTAATTTGATATTCTCTCGGTTCTCGCTATTTGATAACTTTACAATGTAAACAAAGACAGCTCTTGGCTTCCAGCTTCGCCTGTGGATTGTTTGCTCATGTAACAACGTTTTGCTATAATGCGGTGGTTGATTTTCAATTGATTTCCAACGAAGAGGTGGTAAAGGGTTCTGAACATTTGACCGTAACGTACGGTATGTACCTCTTGCTTTTGGTGAAAAAAAAAACCTAAAATTGACTATGTATAGTGGCTCAATGCAAGTGATTTGTAACTTGAAGAAATCATAACATCGATTTATAATTAAGTAATTGTTATTTAGAAACAAATACTGTTTTGATTATTCTGATCTGATGTATTTACTGTAGGTTCATAACTATGGAAGAATTGATAATGTAAAGTAAAACACTTATTTTCAATCGTTTTAAATAAAGTCACATTCCTAGAAACATATGTATACATTTATCATGAAGTCACTCCTAATTTAGGGTTACGGTTGACTATCGACCATAATAACAACCGCACTCGCAGCCTGAATTGAATCCAGTTAGAGGCGTGTATACACGAGATCATGGGGCGTGTTTACACTGAGTCTAGCCAAGATCAATCTAAGGCACATAGGTACCACAGCTGTAAATGCACCTAGATATCGCAATTCATCTTTAGATATCAGTTATAACTTCACTTAATTCACTTTGGTTAATTCACCTAGGAGCATTAACTTCACCACATCATGTGACTATACTATTCGTAGACTTTAATCACCAGGTGAATTAAGTGAACTCCAGGACAACTTGTGACGTCATCGTACAAAAACATAATATTTATTGAAATTTTGAGCTCTGGCTAGGTAAAAAAGCTGTTTTCTTTTGTCAAAACTCAAATATTTTACAGACATAACTGGACGCAAGGTATAGGTAATTTTTACACGACTGAACAAAAAAGGATTGTTATGTTTTCATGGTTCATGTATGTATGTATGTAAGTTTATTTACTCCACCTTAAGTCCTGAACGGCTTAACAGATTTTGATGTGATAGTTTTTTTTTAGTTTTCATACATTCCTCCGAGTGACATAGGCTATGTGAGTTATCAGTCGTGTTTATTATTTTTTTTAAAGAATTAATTAGCTTGTTTTAATATATATTTTCTTCTATAGAATAGTAGGCAAATGAGCATGCGGGTTGCCTGATGGTAAGCAATCACCGCAGTCCATAGACAGACACCAACGATCCGTTGCCGACTTTTTGAGAAAGCGATGGGCTCTTTTAATACAATATTGGCGCGGGGTAATTTTTGTCCTTAATGCTAACGGGTTCATAACCTTTAATTTAAGTACATTTGTACCTAAACGTGATGCATGAATAGTCGTATTTAGACACTTTGTTAGCAAATTAATTTATCTATAGTGAATTTGCGGGATCCAGCCACACATTAGTCTGTGGTATTAGCTGATGGATCACTCGCCTCGGGACGCAATCTAGCAGTAATAACTGGGAGCTTTAGGTTCACTCGGTAATTTATTTGACACAATGTTCCTTCATTTGATACATCAACTTTGATCTATGTAGGTTAAGTGAGAGCTAAGATTTATTATTTTTAATTGCTCTTTCCCATATTTTACTTAGAATTATCATAGAAAATAAAATTGAAAGTCAAGATTCATTTTTATACTTTACAAAACATATTCTAATAGACTTCCTACTTTTTTTCAGGTACCTAAGCCAGTCTCGTAAACAAAGATATCCAAATTGCAACGATTTAAATATGTAAGTTAGATTATAGAAGTTAAGTTACCCGTGTGGTTCCCGGGTTAGAATAGGACCACTCCATCTCATTCCATGGATGTCGTAAGAGGCGACTAAGGGAAATGCTTCCGATGGGCAGCAGCGTCGGAAGCTCACAAAGCCAAAAAAAACTGCGCTCGCCATCCCGCCTGCCAAGCGTGGTGAGTATGGCAAATCCCCCCAAAATCTTGGGGGAGACCTTTATCCAGCAGTGGATATTTTGCGGTTGTAATGATGAAATATGTAAGTTAAATTATTGCTATATTCTGCCAGAGTCACTAAAAATGTAGTGAAACTTTTAAGAACTCTTACATTTATCACATATGTTTTTATCGTAATCAATGGATATTGAAATGGATAAGTAATCTTTATTATCAGGTAAAACTTTTTGCAATTTAAAAGCATTTATGTAAATAGAGATACATGTTAAGTATATAACTATACGACAGTGATATACGACCACCCCGCCTATCAAGCATTTAGTCTATATAGTTATTAAAAGTAACAAGTCGGCATTACTACGATCCTATCAGTCAGACACCACCCACTTCTATTAGACGGATATTATTTATCGACAAGCCAAAGGTCCAATGACTTAATTACGGTGCTTTTAAATTCTAGTAGAAATCGCCTGCTGTCCCTGTTTTCAAATTATTGGTTACATTATGATCTAGTTTCATACTTAATGTTATGTTGCTTGGGAATATTTCATATTTGATCGGGGAAATAAATGTCTTTAAATGCCGGAATTTCAACAGCTTGTACACATTTTAATTAAAACTGGAAATGGTTAGGTGTAAATATTAATAGGTAGTCATTCCTAAGTCTGAGTAACATGAGCCAAGATTTGTTCGGTAGCTTTTAATGAACGGTTATTGTCGTTACAACTCATAATAATTCAGTTACCGATAGTAATAAAATAGCAGGAATTGCTTGAGTGTAAACAATTTTCGATTTATGTTTTTGAAATACTTTGCCTGGAGATGGTCTGAGGCTAGAGTAGAATGCAAATGAGTGCCTGCTGTTATCACTTATCTAATTTGTGGAGCTGGACAAATTAGCCCTACGTGTGTGTCAGTTTTAGTACGCTCACCGTCTTTTTGTGCACCATTTATATTTTTTCAGTCAATTGTTAATGCAACACATATTATTATGTAAAATGATTTACTGAAGAGCATCAACTTGCAGTGGTTGTTGTTGTTGAATTTGACGTGCTCCGCTACTTCATCGGCGGTATCAGATTGAGTCTGAGAATTTAATGCGATTTAATATAATGACTTATAGCGTAACTTTTTATCGAACATCAGCAAAGTGAAACACAAACGGGAGACCTTTACACAAGGAGATAATTCGCTACCGTCGCATTTCCATCGCCGCGCCGTCGCAAATGCCATTAGCTCAGCAAAGGCAGCAAAGAGCAGAGGTGTGATAACCTCGTTACTGCCATCGAAAGTGCTGCACTTCACGTGTCTACACCGGCAATAATTGCGCAAAAGTGTTCGGTCTAAAATTTGGCTCTTGGATTTTCTTTTCTTTGTAACATGCGTTTTTGATCGCATTTTGTAAGTGCCTTCCCAAAAGCCACTAAAATGCGACGAGTCAGACAGTGCCACTTGGGAAGTACAAATTGTAATTCAATATTCATTTGTAACTTGTAAAGTGTCATGATTTAACGTTACATGATTTAAAGTAGTATTTTTAGTAGGCAACCTGCATGCTTGTTTGCCTACTATTCTATATCAAAAAAAAAAAACAATTTACGGTGAAATTCCTCAGAAATGGGCTTTCAAATTTAAAAATGAAAATTGGAACAAAGCGTTACGATAGTAAAAGGAAGCACTGCCAATATCAAAGAATTTTTTCATAAAATCTTTCTTTCACCATTCAGTCATTCAGTGTTTCTTTTACCACTTAAGAGACTGAATTAAATACTTTTAACATTAACGAATACTTCTGTTCACAATTTTATTTCTATTCCTGTAGCTAAATATTCTATTTTTAAACCTATTTTGATGTGAAATAAAACAGTAATAGATGTTTAGATAGCATGTCCATTTGGCCCACGTTTATAACGCCTTCAGATTTGGTCGTAAAAGCGAAGTGAAGTGACTTAATTAAACTTCAGCTGTCGAGCAGAGTCGCGCCGAGGCGAGGGTGACATTGAAACCCTTTTAATTGTTTGTAGCCGCAACTTTTTATCGTATTACTGAATAAACAGATTCAATTTCGAAATTAATGTTGTTTGTATCGAAAATTGCCTTTTCGCTTTATTTTGACACGATTTTTTCAGTCCCTTTCTGCCCACTACTCAGCAGAGCTTAGCCATTTTCTCTTCTTGTACGTCATGCTTCTGCTTTTTATTTCTCTTCTTTTGCTTTGAGAGCTATAAAAATGTAATGTTTTAAAAATGATTATCTTTAGTTGTTACTAGCTGTTACCCACGGCTTCGCCCGCGTGAATTTCATTTAGATAAAAAATCTTTTTGTGTTCCAACCAAACTGTAGTAATCTAACTCCTGTACTCAAAAATTCAGCCATTTGTTTAATTTGGTTCCCAAGGGAATGAATTCGTATGGTATAGTCGACCACTTTTATCTTGTTTCCCCTTTAGGGGTTGAATTTCCAAAATTCCTTTCTTAGTGGTCACTCACGCTATATAACGAACCTCTATGCAAAATTTCAAGGTACTACGTTCAGCGGTTTCGTCTCTGCGTTGATTTCCCAATCTGCTTTATTTATACGGTTTTACGCCTTTAGGGGTACAACTTTCGAAAATCAATGACTGCATTGTTATATGTTATGAACCAAGAACGTAAATGTAAGGTTTCATACGTCTCGCGTCAAAAATGGCGAAGTTTCATACAAACTTTGAACCCCATTTTTAACCCCTTCGGGGTTGAATTTCCAAAATTGCTTCCTTAGTGCTCACCTACGCTATACAATAAACCTATATGCAAAATTTCAAGTCAATACTATTACCCACTATAGGACAGGCGTGTAAAACACGGCCTGCCACCGGTGGACAAACGCACAGCCAGCTCAGTGGTGCGTTATGTAGGAGACTCCGGAGTGGGTCGATGGGTTCTTGTCGCTCTGTGGAATGTTACATTTGAAGAAAGGGACCAGATATATGTTGTGTTTCTATTCTAACAAGGGCGCCATCAACTATTAGTTGAAATCAATTAAACAAGTTAATTGTTTATATATCAAGTTAAATATATTACAGGAAAATATACATATTTGGTAAACTCACTTTTTAGTAGTTAAATATTCTTATTCCTTATTACTAATTCTTTCTATAGGAATGTTTTAACAAATCCTTTCCTTTCTTACATGTTTCTTAAAACAAACCAATTAAGACTAAAGTCTAAGTATCATAACCTATGAAAACACATGACATAGAAAAATGTCCTTATTCTTAATATTGGTTATAAGACCTACCTTTTAACAAAGGTTGAGAGCGTCCTCTCTATGTGATAAAACTAGGAACAAATCATATTAGGCAAAGTCCCTGCCTTAAAATAAATTCTAAAGTTTAAGTTCTAGTTATAAAATGGATGTTACTTGGTAAATCCCATTTAGGTCCCCTCCTTTCTTCCAATAAACTGTATCACCTCGTCACTCCCAGTAATGTAGGAACAGCTGGGGGTCCTGGATTGTTGATTTGGAGACACCTGGCCATGTGGTCTTGCATCACATGGTGGTCGGCAATCCTCTTTGCTTACATTAAGTGTTATTGTTTACTGGGATAAACAGGGGTTATTTATCCAGAGAAGGTGATTACCCTTAGAATCAGAGTCATTGTAACCAGTACAACGAAAAGAAAGTAAAATATGAGTGGGAACTCATTTTGGAGTTACCATGTTACGACATCGAATTACGGGTCCAAGCCCGAGGGAAAAATAGTTTAAACGAGTAAACTAACAAAGTATAACACGTGGAACGTGTAATACTGAAAAATAAAGCGTAAACTAACAACTTAAAACCTAAGCTTAGCAGCGGCGTATTCTGGAACAACAGAGAACGCCATTAACATCGTGTCGACAATATCCATATAAAAGACCAGCAGAACGCAAGAGAGATGAAATTACCTGTCCGCTGCATCTTATTTTCCACTCATGGAGGTTTTAAAAAGCGAGGCGTCCAGCCCTGGAGCGCCTTGGAACCAAGAAAGACCATCTTGGTCGAGGTCTATCTCCTTTTCCACCTCACATCAGCCCCGTGTCGTTGACACGAAATCAGAGACAAACATAGATTTCGACCAGAGACAAAATTATAGAAGTGCGGCATTCATCTCGAAGAAAAAAGATATAGTTAATCTAATAAAATCCTTGTTTAAATGATTATTCTATAAATTTTGACCAATTACCTATATTATTTACAAATATAAGTAAATAAAAAACATTCTACCAACGCGTCCGTCATCACTATACAACTTGTTGCAGGGACCATTTCCAAACGTCACCGTCACACGTCACTGTCAAACGTCACTGTCAAACACCCAAAGGTGACAAGTAGACTTTACGTAAACAAACAGATGTGTTTGTTTTGGAAGACGATTAATGACCACTAACATGCGTTAAAATAATAGTTAAACAAACAATTATGTGTAATGAATGTGCGAATCAACAGACGTAAGTGCAGTATATGTGAAATTTAACACGGTTGCGTATAACACACGCAACAATACGTTCAGTAGTTTCGTCTCTGCGGTGATCGCAAATATCAGTCATTAATTTTATATATACAGACTAGCAGTTGCCCGCGGCTTTGCCCGCGTAAGTTTCGCTTAGATGAAAAGTCTTTTTGTGTTCCAAACTGTTTCAGATGTTTCGGATCTTCGATTTTTATACGTCTACAGAAAATGCTCATCAGATTAATCAAGTTTTGCTAAGGCGCCATTTCCATATATGATATAGTGTAAGCTGGTCTCTTGGAGTTATTCATCAGATGTTCCTGATCTTCAATTTTTATACGTCAGCAGAAAATGCTCATCAGGTTGAACGACTTTTGTTAAGGCACCATATCCATATTTCTTATAGTTTAGCTGTTCTGCTATGGTTCTTCATCAGGTGTTCCAGTTTTCAAAATCAATTATAGCCTATATGTTGCCCAGGCTTAATAGCTATACAACAAAAAGTTTCATTCAAATCCGTCCAGTAGTTTTTGCGTGAAACGCGTACATACATACAGACAGACAGACAAGAAATTCCAAAAAAAATTTTTGCTTTCTATTGTTCTTTTTAAGTGTCCCTCTATCCATTTTAGTCAAAAATACTAAATGTACAGACAAAATATTTTTACTGTTTTATTATACATATGTATAGAAGAAGATGTATGTAGTGTTAATTAGTGTTGTGTTGTGAAAACATTGGTACAATTTAAACTAAACATAGAGGAAATATCTACATGAAAAGTTATGAAACCATCGGATATTGCGCTCGTTTGTTCCAACGCGAAAGTATTGCGATCGCGCCATTTCACACGCTTAATCGCGTCGCGCGCGCCGCGATAAAGGGAATAAAATAAAAATGGCGCTCCTAGCGCTGCTGGTCGAAAATCCTCTCATAAGTGATCGTAACGAGATGGCGTTAGGGCTACCACACATCAGCGATTGAACGTAGTATATTTGTTGTTTCATGAATCTGCTTATTAAATAAGTTTTTGTATTACAATAGAGAAACAAGAGACAATTGAGACAGGATCATATTATAACGATTACAAAGATAACTGATAGGAATAATCTTTAATCATAGCTAAAAACACTTCAAGACCTACAGAATTCACAGACAAAAGACATTTAAAAACAATGAAAAATCAATGTGTCAAGCAATACAAAATAGACAATGTAGTTCTGTAGTAATACGAGTATTACCCGTAGTATACACTGGTTTTCAACTATAGCACAGAATTAATATAAGTACTACGTAACTATAGCCTCAGCGCGAATGCGAATCTAATTTGCAATAAATAAATGAAAAATTACAGCATGTGCTGGTTACTGGTGTCGCCATCTGCGTTAAGCTGTGCGTTAATAAAGAAAAAGGAAAGTTGTCCTCTTTAAAATTAATGTAATATACCTATTCTTTTGTATTCATTTCCAGAAATTCGTTGTATAAATGGGTATATGGTTCAGTATAGCCCCATGCGGTGCTTGATGTCCTGTGCCATTGGCTCGCCGCCAGCGGACTCACGCCTCAACGCCTCTGCTTTATTCCGTGCCAATTTCAAATATTCACACGTTTATGGCGGTAAAAGTTTGCGTCAGTTTTGCTGAAATGAGTGATTCATATTATAGTTATGATTCCTGGTGGATGAAGTCGGGGCTGAAAACATGATGCAATAAATTTTACACCGCTACTGTGATATATCTTTGTAGCATGTTGTTACCTGTCTGGCGCGAAGAAGGTGCGAGAGGAAATAAAGCGAAGATGCAGCAATTGGGACATTGGAAAAAATGTTTAATATAATAGTAAAATATTTAAAACGCGAATATTTAAAAAAGACTAGGTATTTAGTTACACTCTCAATAAGACAAAACAAGCTGAAGACTAGAAATTAATCAATATTTATAACACGAATCTATAGAGACCCATATTTTTAATTTTTACAAATTACAATACAGTTCAAGTGGTTTTGGGGGTCTCTAATGATTCTCATAAAAATATTTGTAATAATTGACCGAGCGAGCGAAGCGAGCGAGGGCTATAATTCAAGTTGGAGCGAAAAACACATTGTTTGTATGTATGTATGTATGTATGTTTGTTCCGCGATAACTCTCGAACCGTTGTTCCGATTTTGATGAAAGTTGGAATATATGTAGGGATGGTTAATAGAATTTTCAAGTTCGTTGGGCATCAAAATCGGTCCAGCCGTTTTTGAGGTATTTAATTTTTTGTGAAAATAAATATTGTATTTTAATAGTCGCGAGGTCTACGTTCGCAGCGAACGACTAGTATAGTTCGAAATAATGTTTTTTCACATAATCATAATTAATACTAGTCGTTCGCTGCGAACGTAGACCCCGCGACTATTAAAATACAATATTTATTTTCACAAAAAATTAAATATCTCAAAAACGGCTGGACCGATTTTGATGCCCAACGAACTTAAAAATTCTATTAACCATCCCTACATATATTCCAACTTTCATCAAAATCGGAACAACGGTTCGAGAGTTATCGCGGAACAAACATACATACATACATACAAATAATGTGTTTTTCGCTCCAACTTGAATTATAGCCCTCGCTCGCTTCGCTCGCTCGGTCAATAATATTTTTTTTTAATAGTTTTTTTAACATAATTTTTTTGTAATAAATACAAATTGTCATAAACATAAATAATCATAATATAATTTAATCATAATAGTAATACTCATAATGTACAGAGAAAAGAGAACTCATTATGTACGGTTGCACTCAGAGAAAAGGTAAGATTTGTTAAGCTTTTGTTTTTTTATTGTTTATGTTCGCGGCTTAGGGGTGGCCCAAGGGCAACCCCTGCCGCACCCTAACCTATACTAGTGTTTGAAGTATAATCAAATATAAAATTTTACATAATGTCTTCAAATGTCATCAACAAAATAAAAGATGAACAAAATAAAACATAAACTATGTTTATGACCATAACAATTATGACAAATCCATTATGATAAACCATTTTATAAAAAAAATCTGTATGACAATATATGATTATGACTAAACAAATATTATTACACTAAGTATTATTTGAATAAAATATTATGATAAAAAAATTATGAGAAAGGCTTTATGACAAACCATATTATGATTATTAACCTTATGAGAAATGAAAGGATCCCAAATGTACGGAGAGCCTATCCTGTGGCGCTTGGCTTGCGGCCACAGGCATCGCAGAACGCACACGCACAGCGCACACCAATATAGCTCTGCAGAGTATCTCTACGTCACATTAGTGCCGTTTATAACCCGAGACGGACTGTCGCCAGTCAGATCAAACAATACGCTTCTTTTTATGCACTAACAAATCATCATAAACTGAATTTTCGTCTTTTTTAGTTTTCAAACAAAATACAGAACAAAGATGCATTTTTAGATCTTTGATCTCTAAAAATGTTGTTTTTTAGCGGAGACGTCAAAAGAAATGAAAAACCATCAAGTGCAATTAATCATTGCTAAAATAAACCTATTACAATTTACCTATGTTCACAAAATAAATGATTATTGATTGATAAAAAAAAACTTTTGTGGGATGCATGTATCTTTATCCATATTAGATGGATAGTATACTGCTTAATATTATTATAAACTTATGCTATGGAGCTCCGCTCCAGTGTGACATTTAGATAGGTAGATTAAAAATGAAATGCCATATTTGCCCATACCGCTTTTCCCACTTATCTGTAGCTTTATAAACATTTTGTCAGAATTCAGTTCTTAGACATCCATGAATGCAAAAAGAATCGCCCGCACTGCGCGTTGGACTGCAGCCAAACGCCACGCCACGCCATGCGCCACGCCACGCCACGCCACTACACGCCATGCGGCTCGGAAATATTCACACAATAATGTTTTGAAAGGACACGCGGAGGGGGAAATGGAGTCGCTTCGGAAGTTTATGCGGGATCGTCCGCTTTACGACGGGTAGTTTGGTAAAATGGTTGTTATATCCTTGTATGTGAGTGTTGAAATCGAGGATTTCTTCATCAGCTAAGGAAATAGAGTATAATAAGTGAACAACAAATTCAAACTACATATTTGTATTTACAGAAAATAGGATAGACATGCATACAATCTTTTACTATGGCTCTACCAGTCCGATTTGTTTTTTTTTTAATTATACTTAGTCGGATTAATGATAAATAGTATCTCGCTATCTAGCTATCCTAAAATAGTACAGCTCCTGTAGTTGTAATTCTGAACCTTAGAAATGTCATGTTTCGACCTCCTTATTCAAGGACATAATACAAGTCAAGTACCCCAGCTCTCTAATATATGAGGACAATTAATCTCCTCTGCCCTGTAAAGAAATAGCACTGCTTTATATTAACTTCTTGAATGATATGTAGGGAAGGCACAATAGCCCTTCAGGCGAGGTAGGGACTAATGTAGACGATACCATTCAATCAGAGTCATTTATTATGTTTCTCTAACGGAAGCAAGAAATATTGAGATTGAAACTCTTGTTAACATGAAACCGCCATCGAGTTAATTTGGAGGAAGAATTAACCCTTATGTCTACCTCCAAATTAAATTCATTAAACTTCATGACCTATAAGAAATTTACAATGAAAAGTTTTTATAATTGTGCATTCTACAACGAATCTTAATTTTATCTTTCATGTTGCTCGTGTATTTTTTCAAATTAGGTATTTTACTTCAAATTGATACAAAAGACATTATTTTAATAGTTCGACTGTGACTCCTCCGTGTTAAAATAAAATTTCTTTAAATTCTTTATTTAAAGTTTGACTACCTAAGACCACGCATTTTTTCTAATTTCGTAAACGGCCTGGTTTTACACACACGGTGTTTTTAATGCGCGGTTTCCCTTCAAAGGTTAAGAAAGCATAAATTAAAGTACCCGAAGACCAATATACCTCCTTGATCCATATTCCAGCTGATTGTTCCCAGCCATTCCCGCCATATCTCCCGGAGGATAATGAAAATGTTAATAGTTCCCGGCTTTGACTCCTCAGGCCATGAATATTTATGGCCAGTTTAATTATTGTGTTTAGCGAGAGAGATATTAAACTCTCTCATATAAAATTTCTACTATAGCCTGTTAAAGTTTGATTTGCTTTCATCGGGAAATCAACGTAGAATGTCACTTTATTGTGTCTACGATCTAACAATTATTATTTATCTTTTAATTTGGCACTTACTTTAAAAGATTTAAAAACATATTAATTTTTACCCTTCATACTCTGTTTTTATTTAGCTTTAATCTCTACATAAATTATTATACCTATAAAAAAAAAAAAAAAACTGAAAACTTGATTTCGATACGATAGAACGTATCACTCTCGCATATTAAAATGTTAGGTATTTATACAAAACTTCGTTATAATATTGCTTTGTATAACGTCTTCTTCAACATCTTTTCAAGTTTCTCTACTTCCGAAGTGAATTTGTTAAGTTACAGTCTCCGGAACTGGGCCGCAGAATTTGTCCATTGGTAATAGTAGTAGCTCAATAGCCAGTGTTGTGAAATCGGCAATCGTAGCCGTCCACAAGTAGTATCGCAATCGTCTCGATTGCAGGCAGATACAGTTCCCACGGCTACGACTGAAGTCTAGTCTGGGTCACGCGGACCTTCCGGGTGGAAAGCGACTGATTCTCTTGTATTAGTTGTATTTTTGAGAAAAATACTCCTAACTCCATCATTGTTTTGGAGAACAAATTAGAGTCTATTTAAAAAAAAAAACAATTGGCAATTTTGCGATTTAGCACGAACATTGCATGCAATGTATAAATTTCAGTTAATCACATAAAACTCTTTTATTAATACGACCATGACAATTCATTACATCCATAAAACAAGTTCAATATAAATCACAAGGAAAACAATAGTGTGAGACATGTTCTGATCGGATGACCCCGTCTGTCCGTCTGGTATGCGTTGCGTCTGATCGACGTTTGGCTTGCTGCCACAGCCAGTGTCGTCATAGTTCAGCATTATTAGGCTCAAAGATGTTTTTGACTGCTTTCGACTTCGACTACAATCTTTTTAGAAAATGTTCTTAGTTTTAATAAAACGTGACAATGTGATCTGTTGCAAACTCTACCAAACCTCAGTTGGTGATATTGTGCCTATTCTGACACATATTAGCTATTCCTTTAGATATGGATGAAATAGTGGTTATCATATTATCTATATTGGATCTATAAATAATATCGGTATCGAAAAGAAATCATGTTAAAATTAACCCCTCGTTTCTATGTCAGCTTCTGGTAGCGGTGTAGTTATAATCTCCATTGCCGTTTTCCACATCACAAAGCCAGTTTTAGTGGAAGCTACTATTATAATTTAGTTACGTGATTGCAATGGAGTAAGACCTTTGTCTACGATTCAGCCAATATCGGTTTAATTGCCGATCAGCGCGGCAACTGATCAGACTTTCATCCCTTTGTTATTGCTAACTTGGCTATTTGTTTCTCTTTGATTAGGACAACTATTTGAACAAGTGTTACATCTAAAATTGATTTCTAATGCTTGTAGTACATATATTTTGTTTGAACTATAAAGACTATAAGATATATTTTACATGTACAAATATATATTTTTTTAAATCAGACACTTAATCAGTATTTAAAGACTTTAAATTAGCAATAGAGCTCATTTATAAAAGACGAAGACTATTAAAGCGAAAATATAACTTTTTTTCTGTAAATTTAAAAATAATTTACAATGAGAAGAGTATAACCAAAAACTAAATGTGTAGACAAACTTTATAACAAACATTTTATTACAAATGCAATTTATTATGTTTTATGTTGGCACAAAATGTTTTATTAAGACATAAGTAAAATAAAGACCTCCAAAGAAGTAAACAAGCATCAACAGTTCAATAAATTTAGATCATTAATTTGGATCACGATAAAAAAATGAACATCGTAAAATTAAGACCCCAAAATGACCCTTTTCGGAATGATCACAAACAGAACATCACAATCAAAGGATGCAATAAATCAACAAAACAAAAACTTAATAAAGACGGCGTTCGGAACAGAAAAACAGCAAATAAAAACAAAGTTGTGTAACAAATCACTTAGTTTTTGTCGGTCCATCCACACGCCACACCCCGTGTTTCGAAAACTTATCTTGTGAGTACTACATCTTCTCGATTCCTCGTAACTTATAATATTTACTCACAACATTGATATCTTCATAAATTGACCAGAGTTAATACTTCAGAAGATTAAAATTCAGTTTCTAAAAAAACGTAACAATATGTAGGTCATCAATTTGATGCTGAAGTAGATATTTCTAGAACATGATCTTCATACGGAACAGCTCCTCTATTCCATACTGTGTGGTCCGCAGTATCAGGGATTCCTTGGTAATTCTGGTTTCATATCCGCGATTGATGTGGCTTTATGATAGAGGCATACCTCGAAGATGATCGCTCTTGTGATTTATGCGCAATTACCTATCATTATTAATGGTCTGTTGGTTCAAACGATTCAATTTTATAAAAAAACTACTACGTCTTTTAAAGTACTCTCATATAGAAATTAGATATCGATGGCTTAGAGTGAAAACCTCGGATGTTTGTTTGGCCAACACATCCGAGGTTTTCACTCTAAGCCATCGATATGGTGAGAAAATTCCATGCGAGCAGGACTTGAACCCGCGACCAGGTCTTTATACGACCTTGCTCTTCCATCTGAGTTATCGCATTTCAATCCTGCACATCGAAAATCTAATGCATATCTAATTTCTATATGAGAGTACTTTAGTACTAATTGCATCTGAGATGCTAAAAAAAAAAAAAAAAATACTACGTCTTTTTTTGCGTATTTATTTGAGTGACCAAAATTGGTGTACATTTTATTTAACAGACTTTATGACCATGCCTTTATAAAATAAACAAACCATTAATGTTAATAAACCCCAATAAAAATTAAGAAGCACTACTCGATCAGCATCGATTAACAAAACAATCGATAGTCACAGTGTTATAAATTGTAATTCCAACACTTCACGAATACACAAACAATCACAGCATTGTATGCTAAGATGACGAATAGATACAAAAAGTTTACAAACAAAACACAATGGCTCACCCTCGCCAGAGGGCTAATAAAAACGGTATTGACTCCCGGAACCGGTGACAAAAAATCACATAAATCACCTACTGCGGTGATCACAGATTTGTTTATATCTTTGGCTAGATATGAATTAAACAATATTTTGATTTTATGCAGATTATAAGCCTTTTAAACTTTTTTTCGTTGACTTCAGATTCCGTAATATCTGTCTGGAACAAAGTAAAAAATATATATTTGAATAGGTAATATTTACCGCATTTTTGAATCGTCAAAATTTATTCTAGAGACTACGTACATACATACATACAAATTATCACGCCTTTTTCCCGTGGGGGTAGGCAGAGACTAGCGATTTCCACCTGCTACGATCCTTACAGATCTCTCTTGCTTCGTCTACAGACTACTTGAGGTTAATAATTACAGCCGCCTCCAAAGCGCAAATGGAGTAGAAAAGACACTCCACTGCAGTATTTTACCAAAGACGTCAATTTAGAAACTCGTGTCCTTATATCAAAATATGTGTTTTTATTATGGTCATGTTTGCTTATTTTCTAATTTCTTAGTTTATATTTTCGGATGGTAATTTCTCTTGTCTAGCATAATAGTATGAATATGAATGTCAGTGGGTGACAAAGATACCCGCTTTTTGCCGGGACGTGGGACGGGGCGTCCCGCTGCGGTGTGCGTATTCATAAACAATGTTATCGCTTTTGGTGTGCGAACGGAGAGAGCAAAAACTGGACGTCAAAGTTCATGTAATTAATTAAATAAAGCATTGAAAATAAAAAACCTTAACTTTTAAAACAAACGCGAAAATTATTTTATTGCGTTTATCTCTGGAATTGGCGACTGATAGTCGCCAATCACATAAATAAAAAAACCGCATAAGGGTGCAAATCCACTTTTTACATATTCTGTTTATATGACGTTTAATAAAGAAAGCATAACTTGTTTTTGTTGTTTCTTTTAAGTGAGCTTGGTATTTTGAACAATTCATTTTAATAAATAAATAACATGATATTTAAGCCTACTTAATAATACGGTCATTACTTTCCTTAGCATTTCCTCCGATTCGGAAAATGAAACATTTTTGAAATGTAAAAGATTCTTTCATTTTAATTCTTACCTCATTTTGCTGCTTGCCGGAAGCGTCAGTAAAGCTTCAAGCTCTCAGTTCTTTGTGTTTACGTCAAAATGTTTTGAAGCCTCATTCAGGCTCATTTGCCACATTCGTTTTGGTTTTTCTGAATGAAGCAATACTGGGCATTAAGTTCAGCTCACCAAGGCCTCTCCTTTTTGGATGTAACCAAGGCAATGTCAAATCTGGGTGTGTTGTGCTGTTCTTTTTGTTTGTGTCTAACGAACCCAAAGTATAAGCTTGGCATTTACTGTATGACTATTCATTATTGTAGTCACAGTAATACTGTACGAGACACGTATATCTCAAAGTGAGCATTTTCATTATTGCGCAAATTAAGTAAATTCATTCGATCCAGTGCATACTTAGCTAGCTTAATATTCATCCTCATTTTAATATTACATTTCGTACTCAGTAATAAACCGTATTTTAAACATTTACAACATCATCTTAACTAATTTCCAAGGTGTTCAGTCCCTAACTGTACACCTTTGTGGTCCTTCGAGCCGGACTTGCAAGATTTTGTAGTAAAATTCTGATTTACTGATAAGCACAAAACAGCAGGTCAATTCAGCTGAAGACCCGGGCCAGGTCGAGCCACGTTGGTGGTCGAGAGCCACGGGGGGCACAGCGCGGCCCGTAATCTGTTGCTATGGCAACGGGACAATGGCCACGAAATATTGTTATGTTATTTATTGGTAAACCTTTAATATATTGATTCTTGACAAGCGACTCTGAATTAGGTAGCATCAACTTTTTTCCCAGTCGTGTTCATTATTTCTTATGGTCGAACATTATATGTAATGATAAAGAAACTACTTTCTTAGATATGTGAAAGGAGTGGATTGCCTACTCCATTTTATTTCACACAATATCTGAAGACCTTAACTCTAAGGTATCTGAAGACCTTAACTTGATGGCTCGAAATGAATGAAAAGTATCTATACTCATATAAGTACATTCACTAGGTATTTCTTGGTTGGTTGAGTAAAATAAAGGCCGGCATTGCAATAAAACGCAAAACAACAGCATCTCAATATAATTGCGTTCCCTCGAGCCTCCAGCGCATATCTCCTTGCATTCAACAAACCATAGAGTTTTACATTCGTGTTTGCAGAGAGTGCGTAAGCGTGTGAGTTCAAATTCTAATCTTAGTCATCTGCAGTTTTTTGAAACATACCAAAATTTATAATTAATGTTGTGTTTTTTTTGCTATTTATTGCTTTTTTTCAGTAAGAAATGTAAAAAAAGAAGATAAATGTTTTTACATTATAAAACAAATATACTTTTTTGTAAGTAGATACTAGGTATTTAATTTATATTTTTATCACTATTAAAAGTTCACACTATTAGTGATATAATAAAAAAATACGCACAAGCACATGAGCATAGACTGCTTCACCATGTGAATGTTGAGGCGATCCAACTCCTCGACACCACAGACATAGTGAGAAGACTCAAAAGGACTAAACCGTCTGATTTAGTGCAGTGTAACGAAAAATAAACAATTCGATAGTGATAGTGAAATAATATTAGTGTAAACCAAGACACATGAGTGCCTCCCCTTAAATATAGACAGTAAGTAAAGTGCCGATGGACACATTCTTATACTACGAACTTTATAAAATTAGGTCAATATAAAATTACTCATTAGCCTTCAATTAGGCTAGATTGTAATAATATTAGCGTATTTAACTTTTTAAATATTTTAAGAAAAGAAAAGAAAAAACTCCTGTTACTTTGTGTATCTGGATATGTGATCTTGTGTGCTAATAAAGTATTCTTGTCTTGTCTTGTCTTCTGTCCGCTTTCCAATGAGTTGAATGCTACAAAAATATCTAAGTAAGTAATTGCCTTGCATTTACCTTAAAAATCATTCAAGCACACTCTTTAGATGCTATCGTTACTCTAAGTGCACATAATAGTGCAGTGCAGTATGCGCTGTCAGGTGCTCTATAGGAGAGAGCCTCAACTTATTGTAAAGGTATGCTGGCTTGGCTGCTTCCTTTGAATTTCATCGCACAAGTAAAGCACTTGTGTGGTGGTAAAATAGTATTTTAATTATACAAAAGAGGTGTACAGTCACGAAAATTGATATAATATCTCATTTTTGACCTTATCACATTTCGCCTTAAGGACCATTGATAAAAAAATGGGGTGGTCCTTAAACAGACTCCAGGCTGGTGTTGGGAGATGCCAAGAAAACCGCAAAAAGTGTGGTTATTCTAACAATAATCTGTGCAACTGTGGTGCGATTCAGATATATCACCTTCTGGCAGGTCCCAACTGACCCATTTTGTGTACCACGGAGGACCTCAACGAGGCCTACGACAATGCAATTGCCGTGACCTCATACTGGTCATCTGATATAGTTATTCCGACTCGAAAAGAATTAAGAATTGATAATAGTAGATTGTTGCATCGAGCAGGAAGTGACTTTTAATTGCATCGAGTGTAAGTTTGAAGCCCGAGCGTAGCGAGGGCTTTAAAAACTACGAGTGCAATTAAAAGTCACTTTTGCGAGATTCATAATCTGCTTTTCTTTCAACTACCGGTCCTAAGATCCTTAATTCGCGTCAATTTTCTTTTTTTTTTCGGCAATGGTCGCACATTTTTAATTTATATAATCAGCCTTTGTTCGCGGGAATAATAAAACTTTTTCCAAAAATATGAACCGACTTCCATCATAAAACTTAAAATCATGAATTAACAATAAAGAAAAATGTATTAGCATGCTACCTACTGAATGAGGTGAAGTCGGTGCCAAGTGCAGGAGTAAGGGTGTTATGTAATTGTTTAGCTAGGCATTTTATGTAATATATACATGATTCTAATGTTAATTTAGATTATTTAATATTCAATTTGGCACCGACTTCACCTCATTCAGTAGGTAGCATGCTAATACATTTTTCTTTATTGTTATTTCATGATTTTAAGTTTTATGATGGAAGTCGGTTCATTTTTTTTGGAAAAAAGTTTTATTTTATCATTTTTAGTGCTTCTACACCTATTTTCTTTAATAAAAACTTTTTTTCACTGCTGGCCAAAAATAAAGAATTAAGAATTCGAAACTTTTAATGTCAGTTAGATTTGAAACGTCAAAACATGTCAAATTGTCTATTATTTTTGGCACATAAATAGACCGAGAGCCCCTGACGACCAAACCTTCCTTATTTTAAAAATACTGAATGTTTCTCTGCGTGGTATATACGGATAAAAAATATAAGCGACTAGGTATGAAGTTTGGATCTTAGTTGCTTATGCAGGTAATATGGATAGCAAGGATGATTTTTATAGGTATAAAAAGCACCTTTGGGGCCTCCCAAAGTAATATTAAATTCAGCTTTTATAATAAAAGAAATATAACTTAATTTAGGCAATTGGTGCAGATATTATCTGCACCAATTGCCTGGTAATGGATGGCGTGATTTCATATAGGAATAAAATCTTTAAAAAAACTTTACTTTGAGGAAATTAAGTTACCATTTTAAATGTTATTGCTACAAATAATCTGCCTAAGTAATCATGATCCAACTTTTATAGTTGCTAATCGCTATTTCTATGTTGGGAACATACACAGAAAATCTTGAGTTTTAATAAAATCAGGAAGGGCATGCTGTCGTGGACTTTTGCTCTATAATGCAATGTTGGTATTTTTATATTTTGTTAGGTATCTTTAAAATTACCGAACAGATTCTGACGTGGTTAAAATGGGACCAACTTGGGAATATACCATTACGAATAAAAAAACAATTTCGGAAATCAGTCCACTATAGGCGGAGAAATCGGCGAACATACATAAAAAAAAACATACATACATCGAAACATATAACCTCCTCCTTTTTTGGGAAGTCGGTTGAAAATAAGTCTGATTGGCTGATACAAATCTAGTTGGTCATGCTTACAGCCTGTGATTGGCCTATTCTTATAGGAATAGCGCTGATTGGCTGACATAAATCTAGTTGGTCATGACTGCAGAATTAAGGCCTGCGATTGGTCAGTCGCTTGGGATATGCGGCCTTAGGACAAAAACAATGCAGTAATGGGGAGTGAATGGGGACTTTGTTTGCTTCTGTCGTACATTGTGTATCTTTAACGATCCGCAATGGATTGCAGGCGTTAACATGGTCACTCCCGGTAAACTGTAGCGCGCAAGCCACACACATGCTAATGCTGTTTGTTACTTGCGTGCTAGAGGCCAACGTAACTGGAAGAAACTCGCCAAGTCGTCTGGCCAGCGTGGCGTTTTTTGGATAATACCCCCTTTCATATGAATAGCGCTAATCAGTTACGGCCCTCAGTCCCCGGCAGCCCCGCTATTCCTAACTCCGGCAGCGGTTACGGTTCCGGCGGGGCAGAGGGTGCTAGGAATCTCCGGAAGAGATCCGGCTGCCAACAAACAATGACTCTGGCTACGTATAATACTAATACTCTGAGTACTGAAGACCGGTTTGAACAGTTAATTGAGGAACTAGAACACATAAAATGGGATGTTGTGGGACTATCAGAGATAAGAAGAAGAGGAGAAGAGCTTGTGACCCTTCCAAGTGGACATCTGTTTTATCACAGGGGTCACGAGGATTCGAGCTATGGAGGAGTAGGATTTCTAATTCATAAAAAATGGTCTTCAAATGTCAAAAATATAACCAGTATATCACTCCGCGTATGCTATACAACCATTGCCTTAAGTAATAAATATTTTCTCAAAATTATACAGGTTTACGCACCAACATCCGACCATCCCGACCACGAAGTAGAGGTCTTCTATGAGGAAGTAGAAAGGGCGTACTGTGAGAACTCCTGCTTTTTTACAGTGGTGATTGGCGATTTTAACGCCAAGATTGGGCAAAGAGAGGAGGGTGAGAACCTGGTGGGACAGTTTGGTTTAGGAGAACGCAACGACCGTGGAATCATGCTCGTTAATTTTCTCGAAAAACACCATTTATATGCTATGAACACATTTTTCAAAAAACGACCATCGAGGAAATGGACTTGGGTAAGCCCCGGGGGCAATGTTCGTAACGAAATTGATTATGTTCTCTGCTCAAAGCCCAACAGTATTACTGACGTAACTGTTCTAAGCAAAGTTAAGACAGGCAGCGACCACCGGTTAGTGAGAGCCACATTTAGATACAACCTACACAAAGAAAGATCTAAGATTGTAAAGAGTAAGAGTAATCCTACTTACGAAAGAGAAGCCTTCTACTACCTTAATAATCAATTTGAAATAGAATTGAAGAACAGGTTTAGTGAACTTACAGAAGAAAATCTGGATGTGGACTCGCTGAACGAAACTCTTTGTGGAATCATAACTGACACCACTAAGAAAATTATAGCTGTTAAAAAGCAGAAGCAGTCCAAGCTGTCACCCGAAACGCTGTTGCTGCTTGCTCAGAGAAGAGGAATGAAAAATCGCACTAGAAGAGACTTGAGAGAAATACAAAAAATGAACAAGACGATTCATAAGGCAATCAGGAAGGATCTCCGAAATTACAACACACGTGTCATCGCCGATACCATACGCCAAAATAGAGGCCCCAAAGTATTTAAAAGGAAATTAAATAGAAATAAAGCAGTCATAAATAAACTTGCTGACAAAACAGGCAATGTAGTTACGGATCGTGACCAAATAATTAAAATCGTGGAGCAATTTTACGCTGAATTGTATGCATCTCAATCACAGGCACCGCAATCACCAGATGCCTTAGATCCTAGATCAGAGCCTGTAGAGCGCCTGGATGAGGAGGGTATCCCTCCAATTCTTGAAAGCGAAGTCGGCTATGCTTTGCGAAATTTGAAGACTGGGAAAGCATCTGGTGAAGATGGGATATATGTGGAGATGCTTCAAGCCGGTGGAGATACACTGATGAAAATTCTCGTGAAATTGTTTAATATGGTAATTTCTAACGCAACTACGCCACGCTCATGGAAAAATGCAATAGTTACGATTATCCATAAAAAAGGAGACAAAACTAAATTATCAAATTATCGCCCAATCAGTCTACTCTCTCAAGTTTATAAACTATTTGCGAAAGTTCTTTGCAATAGACTGACTCGTCCCCTGGATACATACCAACCTGTAGAACAAGCTGGCTTCCGGAGTGGATACTCGACGATGGACCACATTCACGCAATAAAGCAGCTAATGGAGAAGTGTAGAGAATACCAACAACCTTTGTGCTTCGCCTTTGTCGACTTCGAAAAGGCGTTCGATACTGTTGAACACTGGGCCTTATTCCACTCTCTCCACCGCTGCAATATTGACAGGCGGTATGTGGATATCCTCCGGGAGCTGTACGGGTCGGCCACAATGCAGGTGCGCATGCACACAACCACTGGCCTCGTATCTTTACAGAGAGGAGTGCGCCAAGGAGACACCATTTCCCCCAAACTCTTTACCAATGTTCTAGAAGATGTGATAAAGGGTTTGGATTGGAGGGAGAAAGGAATAAACATCAACGGGGTCTTCATGTCGCACCTGCGTTTTGCTGATGATCTGGTCATCGTAGCCGAGGACGTCGACAATCTCCAGGTGATGCTTACGGAGTTACAGAAAGCATCCCAAAAAATCGGTCTGAGGATGAACATGTCCAAGACTAAGATAATGTCTAATCGCAATATAACGGTACCTAACATAATTGTAGGTAATGCAAAAGTGGACATTGTCAACGATTATGTCTATCTTGGACATCGTCTATCTTTTGACCCAGATCGCCAGCGCAAGGAGATTGAGCGACGTGTTCGGTTGGGATGGGCTGCATTTGGTAAACTCGATGACGTCTTCAAATCTTCACTTCCACAATGCCTAAAGACCAAGGTATTTAACCAATGTGTCTTGCTCACTTACGGTGCTGAAACATGGCCGCTCACAAAGCAATATATGCACATCATTAAAGTCGCTCAAAGAGCTATGGAGCGCGCCATGCTCGGCATCACACTGTTGGATCGTATACCAAACATAGAAATTCGACGTCGAACAAAGGTCGAAGACGTAGGTAAACGTATCACGCAGGTAAAGTGGGATTGGGCGGGACACTTGGCTAGAAGGGAAGACGGTCGATGGACCAAGACAGTAACGGAGTGGTGGCCGAGACAGGGAAGACGACCAGTAGGAAAGCCACCAGCCCGCTGGTCAGATGACATTGTCTGCGTTACGGGAAAGCGATGGATGAGACTGGCACAGGACCGTAGTATGTGGCGTCAAAAAAGGGAGGCCTATGTCCAGCAGTGGGCTAATTATAGGCTGAAAATAGAAATAGAATGGATTTTCATACTACTTTTCTGCACTGTTTTCAAGTAAAAACAGTGCAACAATAGATTTTCATACATACTTTACTGCGCTGTTTTGCTATGGAGCAATAAATTGCTGTTTTGTGCATACTATTTAGGTTATTAAAATTACAGCGTAGTTGGAAGAAAAGTAATATACGTCATATTTTTTTTTAATTTTATCTTTATAATTTGACTAGGTACTTAAAATATCAATTCACACTTATTAATTATGGGAATAGAGTCATCATTTGCCACCGAATCCGAACCAATGACAGGGCGCGTTATCTCATTAATTAATTTAATATCTTCATCAGCAATTCGCCGCCATTCACAGCGATGAAAGAGTCCTTCATTAGAGCAATTATTGCATCTATTGCTCCTCTAATTACTACATTCCAGAGAATTGACCCCAAGAGAAACATCACACTGGGCGAGTTTAATAGGCAAGTTAGATTAACAATAGTAATATTTGAATCGGGTAAAAAATTAAAGAAGTAGGTTAAAGATGCAATAAGGATTTAGAGACCAATAAACATAAGATAAGACCTATGTTTAATCTATGGAGTAGGTAATGTCATTTAGGATAAGAGAAGATGAGCATTTCTATCGATTACATGGGGAGAGGAGACCTAAAAAGAGATGGATGGATTTCGTGAAATTAAAGATTTTTACATACATACATATTATCACGCCTTTTTCCCGTGGGGGTAGGCAGAGATAAAAAGATTTTTAATACAATATTTACTTGCCAAATGTAAACTAATCTTATGCGCATTTGTTTTAATTACTTCAGATAGACTGTGAACTCTACGACATATCGCATGAAATTCATTATAGACTGTATGGCTACTAGACGAGTACTATTTACAAGAATACTCAAGGCATTTTAAGCTTTAGAACTGACACGTAAAGTTTGAAATGGTTCGCTTGTTGTGGAGATATTAGAAACGCACGTAACACGGTGACACGGAATGGAGTGCATACAGTGTCAAGAGCAATTAGCTAGACAAGCCATGGCCTTTACTGAACGTGACTGATGGAGTTACGTCATCCAGAAATTAAGAGACTTAAATGCTAAACGTAAGAAATCTTAATATTTTCACATTTTTGAAAAAAATAAAAAATAATTTGATTCATACTATCAAATGGATTTTGCAATCGGACATTTAAACAACATTACTTTCAACACATAATTAGCCTTTTAACTACTCATGTGCTAACAGCTTTATCACTATTTCATAGTGTAGCCTAATGTTTTCTTATTTAGTCGGTAGCTATTGCTAATGTAAATGGCTCCTATAAAACGTAATTACTAAACACTGTTTTATAGTTAATTCCAACCTATAGAGTGGGTTGCTTGCTAATCCAATAGACTGACATCGTCCTACTGAAATATAGAAAATGTTTCTCCACTGTTAAGTTTTCTGTTCAAATTATAGCCGCATAATTTTCAGACGCTTAAAGTTTTGCCGTGTATGCATGCATATTATGGATGACAGACATATTTGAATTATTTCCATACTAAGTATTTCCAATCCAACCGCGTTAAATCCTTTAGCTTTTTGAAGATTTTTTTTATTCAAAATTAATGCACATAATTATAATTTCTGTTTTGTTCGTTTTTTTTTAAACTTTCACCTTCTAGCCTACGGCAAAAAGCATCTCAGCTTTGCGTGACAGGCAACAAATTGAACCCATATCCCTAATGGTGGTAGCCGTCACCCGGTCAGCGACCGTCACTCGACTAACCGTCCAATTAGTGAGTAGCGAGTTGTTAGTCAAGTCCAGAGACATAGTCAAAAAGTCCAGGTTCCGTCCTATTTAGATGCTGTGGTGGCCTAGTTGGCTAGACGCTTTACTTGTGCTTAAACAGTAGGTTGGAATCTCACGTGGGCCTGACATGTACTTCCAAGTCTAAAAATCAATCTTATCCCACTTGTCCCATCCCATCTGATCATCAGATCCCATCTGTACGGCCACTTTAATCAAAGGATATTCACACTAGCTGAATGTTTAGTTTGATATTGTGTAATATGGCTGCTGTTGCTATAAGATATTTAGATGGCGATAGTCGTTAAAAATTAGATTCGTATTACGACTTGAAAAATCTTACAACAATGTTACCTGTAACACTTTAAATGGAAGAGGCTTTATCCAGGCTAAGTTTGGACGTTTTGAATAAGCTCACTTCTTGCCGGACACTTGCCCATGGCAGTCCTCACAATTAGTTGATTGGCTTCGATCTACTTTCTTCGGTCATCTAATGAGAGCTGGACAATTGTCAACAATTTAGTTTGACTTGCCTGGAGGTTGGGTAATTGACGTCCAATTAAAGACATTATTTCTTAGCTTATGATTGATGACAAAACAAGATTTTATTGGTTTATTAATTGTGAAAAAAGCTTTTGATTAAGCATAGCATGAAAAAAGGCTCAAGATCTGAATCTTTTTTCATGCATACGAGGGGCACACCGAAATGATCGGGAATAGAAAAAAATGTGAACATAAAGTAATGATGTGTATTATTATTGTATTTTTAAGTATTCTCCCTTGTGTTTAATACATTTTCCCATTCGATCAGAGCAATTTTTAAAACAGTTATTTCAATCAGAAGTGACGTTGTCAAAATGACTGATTTGAAAGCGTCGACCACTTCTTCTTGGTCTTGGAACCGCTGACCATGCAATAAATCATTGGTTCTAGGGAATGTGAAGTATTCGTTGGGGCTCAGGTTAGGGCTATACGGAAGATGGTCCTTTAACTCCATGCTTTTCTGCAAACAAGAGCTTGTTTTCCGAGCGGTATGGGAGCCTGGATTGTCGTGGTTTAAGATTGTCCGACGTTATGGTATATCTGTACGGAATTCTTTTATAACTTTTGGCAAATAAACTGTTGTTTACCAATCATCCGTTACTATTCTGCATTCCTGTAATGAAATTGTGGCAAACTTAGCCCGTTTTTGAAATGAAAGAAGCAATTATTTTCGTAGAAACGCTGCGAGAACGAAAAAATCTCTTGATTTGATCTCCACTTCGAAGGCCCAAACAGCAGATTGTAGCTTTATTTCGGGTTCATACGCATAGATCCAGAATTCGTCACTTGAGATGATGTTAGAAACCGCGTTTGGGTTTTCTCCGTCCAACCTTTGGAGAGTAAGCAGAGCCCATTTCCCTTGAGTCGCTTTTTGTTCTTCACTCAAATTTGATATACCCAGCGGGAAATATTTTTTCTTACACCTGACTTTTGAAGTTAAATTGTTTAAATGGCTGTCATACTGGAGCCTAATATTGTGCGCATCTGCTCGTATGTCACATGTTTGTCTTCTTTTATCATCTGGCGCATAGCAGTGATGTTTTCTTGTATAAGAACTGTTTTTGGCCGACTTTTAGAAGGGACAGTACTGAGAGAGGCACGTCCACGCTGGAATTAGCAATACCAGCGGTATATAGTCTATAGATTAGGTGCACCACATCCATAAATAGAAACAAGCTCAGCAAGGTAGTATTCTTCTGTAAAACCTCGTCGAAAGTTGTGAAAAATTAAAGCATGAAAATATTCTTGCGTAAGCTCCATTTTCTTTATCGACTTGTCAACTTCCAACTGTCAGTGTTCTATTTTCAAATTCTTTTTTGTACTTCTTTAAATGGAAATAGTTTATTAAAAGACCAGGCCCTTGATTCTACAAATTACAAACGTAAATGTTGTGCCTCAGTTATGTCTCAAAGGCCAAAGAAATCGTAATAAAACATAGAAGTCTTACAGAGATCTTGTCACTTTATTTCAATTTACTTGGATCTTGAAACACAATTGAGACACGATATCGACGTTTGTAATTAGGGGAATCGGCCCCCTGTAATCATGTAGCAATATCTAATTTTATTCTATATGCAGCTAAAGTATTCTATTCCCGATCATTTCGTTGTGTCCCTCGTACTGTATTGTGAAAAGTATCAATGTGAAATAAGTATTAGTTGTCTCATCACACTATTCACCCTACATATCGGTAAGTTTAGTCACAGTACTTTAGTCAGAGTCCCAAAAACTTTTAAAACATTTTTTATAAGTTTGATGAAAGCATGCGACGCCCTTGGTCCACCTACAAAATAAATATACCTACCATCTACAATCACTTGGGTAGATAACAGACACTTTTTATTCCCGAAATAAGACAATGGAATCCTAACATAGATACACTTTATTGTTCGACACATGAAACTAATCTAACTTCAGTCGATTTAAATATTCCACCAGCGTCCCGACCGTCGTCAAAATCCATGGAATCTGTGTCAGATGCAGTCGAATTGATACAAAATTACCCCAAGAAAGGCCCCGACCAGCAAAACATTTCACACAATTACAAAACCAAATACGAGAATCAATTTCGCGACCAAATATTGTGATTTCATTATAAAAAGACGACTAAAACGTGAGATGTGTATGTAAGGCTGCGCTCACACTTACACCCGGGCACATCAATCATCCCGGATCATCCGGCGAATCCACTCAGCTATTTATTATATTCAGTCAACGTTCGCGTCTAACGTCTCACGACAAGCCCTTGATTTCAATAAAAACTTGATGACAATATAAACAGCGAGACTCTTGGATTTCTAAGTTTCTGTTTTTATCTCAGATTCACTTAACGTGCTTTTTGCTTCGAAGAGATTTACATTAATGTGTTTTCTTGAGTGAATAATTCCTTGGAAAATGTTTTACTTAGTTGTCTATTTAGATAGATTTCATTGAATTAGTCTTAACACTGTTTTTTACAAGTCTTAGCTATTTTATTAAATAAAAAAAAGGAAAGAAATATGAGATCTTTTAATTTTTAAAACATAAATGTAAATTTGCAATTGCAAAAACAGTTACTTACATCAGAAATATGTAATTATTTTGGGTATAACAGTTGTTGGTGAATAGGCCTTTACCTTATCACATCACAAGAAAAGTGATGAAGTTTCTTACGCTATAATTTACGGCCCGATTTTCAAATCAACACTTCTAAAATTCAAAATGGCGAACCAGTAAAATATACTCCACTTCTTTGTCATAAAGTTCCAATCAATCCTCTTTAAAGATTAGAGTCGCGCCGCAGATTGACAAACGCTGATTGATAAATCACTGAACCGAGTTCCCGCGAGATGGATGACGTTCCAGCCGCATGAATAATTCCTGCGTCACCCGGTCTATCAGGGCCAGTGTGGACGCAGCTTTAGGACGGACGCGATTCGTCTTGTTAGTTACTAAAGTGCTCCGCTTTTTTTACATTTTACCAAGATTTATCAAGGCAAAGGCCATCTTTCTTGGAAAGCCACTTGGATTAATTGGTATTTGTTCTGGTCTGGTGGCATCTTTTCACTTCTAAAAGTAGTATTATTAAAAAATTACAATATTATTTCACTAAAAAAGAATTGCTCTTTTAGTCTGCTGCTGTTTGTATGTTAAAAGAGACATAATGGTGAGGTAATTTTGTTTTTTACTGTTGCTATTTTAATGTTATTTGATTTAAGTACTAAAATTATACAGATATTTTAATAAAATTTACCCGACCCGACAACCCTTGATAGAATGTCTTGGCGCCAAAATATTAGGAGAGCCGACCCCACCTAATGTGGGAAAAGGCAAAGAACCAGAAGATACAGATATTTTAATACTAATGCTAGTATAGTGTTTTATTTTAAAGTGAAAGTAGAAAAAGTTCTAGAAATATTGGTACAAGTCACAAAGCAAAACAGCGCCGAATATCATATCGTTTTTACAACGAAAACGCATGCAATACTCGTATGAAGCGAGCACTTCAGTTAAATTGACTGTGTCATGTTTGCAGCGAACCAACACGATTTTTTGTCTCGTTCCCTTGCTATCTCGATGTCTGTCAATCAGGGATATAAAACTTTACCACCTCGTTGACATTTCAACGGTTTGAATTTGAAACTGTTCCCTGAAATCCCAAGGCGTGAATGTCAATCTCTTTCGAATATTTTTTTGCTGCAAATTTTTTTGCTGCTCGGTGATTTTTGGTTTTCAACGTTCGAGAGCATTTAATGGGCGGGTATCAAGGCGTGGTTTAGAAAAAGGTAATCAAATAATTTTCGTATTTTTATTATGTATTACGAAATATGTTGAATTTATTTCTCAACAAACCTGACAATACCCGCTAACGTCAATTAACAGAGCTTTTTTTATAAGTGCAAAATTGTCTCGTTTATAAGTTGTGTTTCTTTTGGAAGTAAGTACTTATGTTTATTGTTTTAAGTTCATGATACTGACTAACTTTAGCCTCAATAATGCAGACCATATTTGAGAAATGTTGAATGATTCATACGATAATTCAAGTTTATATTTAACTTTAGAAATGCGAAATAACACATGCTCTAAATTTGCCTTATCAAGATAACAATCCATTTACGAATGTATCAATGCAATTCATTACTCACGATATAAATTATCTGGCCGATTGATTCATTAATCCGCTCTTATCTGACAGATAAAGCTGCATTTAATAACTTCCAACTGGTTGTCACGTATCTGAAGCATTCAGTTGGCTTGGTCATACCGGTAACATATTAACTTGTTGAGCAACATGTTGGGTTGGAACGGCTTTAATAGTTATGAGTCGACTATGTACAATATAGAGACAAACATCATTGACCCAGAATATTTTGACGTCGATGATATGAAACCACCGTGGCTGCAGGAGTAGGATTCTATGAAGAGAATAACTATATTTGGCTAGAGTCTACAACCTAATGCTTAGCTAGCGAGATTAATAATACAAGAGAACAATGTCGGCCATAAAAAATATTTAAGTGTGAAAATCGACGATCGCATTGATAGAAATAAAAAAAACTGCTGATAGATATCAATTTATTATTATAATTTGAAACTGAAACTAAAATAAAAGTTGATAACATTCAACGTTTTTAAGTAAGCACAAAGCTTGCGTGTTGTGGATCTGAAGAATACAGACGCGATCATAATACTCTTAGAACCGCAGATAATGTAAATATCATTATACATTTTAAACAGAACTCAGAGTGTCCAAACAGCATAACGAAGGCCGTATGATCAGTGACCATGACCACTGTACCATACTAATCTAATACGTCGTCAAACCAATTTGAAATATTTTTTTTTCGTTTGGAATACCCTACACATGCACTAAGATACTAAGATACACCTTAGTCTCAATCAAATTAATTGCCGGCTACTCCATAAGCGTCCACACTCCAAGGCCCTCCACGCGACACCTGACACTTGACGGAGTGTACCCTGTGATCTCATTCATTTAGAAGTCCCGTCCCCCACCCCCTGCCTGCCACAGTCTAGAGCTCTTTGACATAAACTTTCTGCCGTCTATGCTTGCCTGGTGCTTTGGCTAAGTAAATTACTCTGTTCCCTTATATTTTTTCGTTTTATTTTGCTACTAATGAAAGAGTTTTATGTTATCACATATTGTTGTCAGTTTTAGATAAGGTAATTAGTTAACTTATTATATTGAATATGAATCGGTTCTTAAAATAAACCGCAAGGAAATTGCGAATCCTAATCCTATCCTAATTCTAACAATGAAGGTGTTTAGTCAATGTTATACCATAATTTATTGACTGGAAATTTTGCCGATACTTGAGGACAGGATTATGATATTTCAAGTATTTCTCAGGCTTCAAATCGGTCAATACTGACAAGACAAGTCATTCATATTTTATTTATTGTAGTTTTTACGAGCTTCATAAAATAGCAGAACTTACCAGGATTATCATAATATAGCTGACCACTTAACACATTGCTTTATTAGCTTCGATCATATATTTTCTGTATGATCGAAGTTAATTAAAATAAAACTAAAAATTTGTTTATTTCTCACAGGATACAATATTATATTAACTATTATTTCGCGGTGACAAATTTTGTGTATTGTTTCAGTTTTGTGTCTAAATAACCATTTCTCTTTTAATTTCAGGTAAGCGAGTTACCGAAGTCTACACAGGTATCATAATATTAAGACACGGCTGCGCACAATAAACATAGCTAGTTCATTTGCTGCATTTTACAAAATGGTGGCTGTGGCTGAAGCAATTTTGAGTTTATTGCTTTAACCGTGGTGAGGGCGACGATATTCAGTATTGGGTTTACATTGTAACGTGTGAGGATATCGTAACTATAAGATTCATTTTCAACCGTACTACTATAAGTAGTAACCTGCTGTAAATATCGATAAAAAAATCAACGTCAAACGAAATAAAAAACTAAATATATAGAGTAAAAAACTATGGGAATCGTTTTATGGAGCCAAACGCTTATCATAATTTCCATCATGGACTAAGTATAGTTAATCGTGTCAGATATTTAAAATAAAGCTTATTACATTATATTAATTAGATTAATACATGTCTGTCTATTTCCATTTCAAGTCTATGCGTGCACCATAAAACTGTATGTTTGTTTTCCTATAGTCTGTATAAACATTGTTTCCTCTCTGCCAACATGTTGGTTGTTATGTTTGTCTCCGTGTTTGACAAACATCGACACAGACAGACTTGTCTGGCCACTTTGTTTTCGAGTATTCTCCAAATATCACGAAATTGAGAATAATAAGGACAATAGAAGTGTCATCTACTGTCTTGTATATGAAATTAACTCACACCACTATTATGTATTCTGTGCTTACGGTGTAACATTCACAAAAAAATCCATGTACGCAATATGTTATTAAAAATTCAAATTCTATCGGAAATTCGATTCGATTGAGTGAGCTCTGTAGAACTTTAGAGCCATGCGGCTTACGAATCGATAAAATAACGCGTCATTGAGACTTCTACAGTTTTATTATTTCAAATTCTGTGCTAGGTATTTTTTTTTTGGATACAAGGTTTTTACTGTCCTTCCTACTCGATTTTATTACTTTATCAACTTTTCACGTGTGAAATACACAGCAAATAAACCCTACTTTTTATTACTCATATATGTATATGTCACCGGAAAATAGCAAGAAGCGTAAGTTGATCATTTTTCTTGGTAGTTGATCAACTTTCGGAAAATAACAAACGGTAGTTGAAATGTATTATTTAACGCAATGAAATTTAGCTAATTGGTCAACATACGGTACCTGGCAGCAATTTAATAATTTACGATTTTGACACAAGTAAAATCATCCACAAATGGGCCAATCGATGCTTAGTGTACTATTTAACGGTAAACTATAACCCGTCACTTAGTAGGTACATTGTTCTCTGATTGGTCGACGTATTAGTATTAAGCATTTAGCCAGTGTTTATTCATAGAGTTAACAAATACTTAGATATGTTATTTGTTTTAATACTGATATTTTAGAGATAGAGATGTGAAAGTTCATACATGTATACTATATAAGTAATAACAATAAAAATAAAATACTACACCTCGGAGATCAATTTTTTATTATTATCCTAATAAGTATTATAATTAGTTTTATCAATCAGTTCAATTAGTCTGAATTTGTATTCGTATATCACTTATTATTACATGTTAATGATTTATGGCATCTAGAGTTACACAAAACTTTGGCTTTTTTGCAATTACACCTTTTAGTTACACACTGTTTATTTTTAAAGTCTTTGCAATTGCATTGTTTCATTCCTTGCCCACCGAAGGACGAACATTTTGCCGCAATGGTTCTTAATGGCAATGTTATCTGTAAGAAAGAAAATTTTAAATGAAACAACAAATTTAAAGGGTTAGAGTTACCACGGTAATATAACTCAGGCTTGAATTTTCGGAATAGAAAATAACTTTTACATAATATTCTTACCTCTGGAATATCACCAGATACGATCGCATTTGGTGAAGAAAGGACAGCATTTCTTGAAATCCAGTCGCTAATAATTCCGAAAGGAGTGCCCACTCTGTATAGTTCATTTCTTTTTTCTAAAATTTTGCCAATAATATTTTTTGCTGTCCAAAGGCCCTCTGTCTACTTTAGGAACTTCGACTAGCACTGTAGTTCCTATATCAATATCTTTAAATTTCTTAGACGACAAAGCTGTCATTTTCTCTGCAGCTCTTTTTAAATTTTGATGTTATTCTTCTCTCTCTCTAGAAATGATTTTTTCGTTTACACACAAATTGCAGGTCACTTGCGAACTACAACCTTCGTCTTCACTCGACACTCCACACATTGCATGAATTATGCCATTACATTTTTGACATCTAATAGTGCCCGATGTTTCTAGATTACAAATATGACATATAGTAGGATTTTCATCTATTTCAGTATTTTCATTAAAAACTATATCATAATTATTTGGATCTGTGATTTCACTGGCGACAACCTGTATTTTTTCTTTTTCATTTGTCGTGGATTGGTTTATATTAGAGTTTAATATTGTTATTTCTTCAGTTATTATAGGAGTATTAAGTGTATCAAGAGTAGATACGAAGGCTTGGTCTAAAATTATGATCTTGCTGTTGCTGGTCAGGATGGGTACATTTTCAGGCTCATTGGTTTTGGGAATGTCCGGATTTATTGCATAGATTTTCGTGTGTGTATTTAAAAGTGAGTTGTTTTGATCCCATGGGTTGTGTCTCAAAATGTTGTAAATTGTCATTTTCTTTGTTAGCGTTCTGAAAAAAATTCTCTAGGTCCTCTTCAGTGTCTAATTTAGTTATTATGTTTTTAGATAAATGAGTGGAAGTGAGACCACATCTTGGTTCATCCCCAAACAAGGCTTTGAACGGTGTTCTCTGAATAGTTGAATGAAAAAGATGAATTTTTATGAAATTGGGCAAAGTAACACCCTATCGACCAGTTTGTAGAATTGTTATCTACCATCCATGCCCGAATCATATTTTTCACGTCCTGGTTTGAGCGTTCTATACTCCCTTGGCTTTGTGGGTATCTGGGTCTTCCATTAATAATTTTACATGATGGCCATAAACTCACAATTTCTTTCAACACTGCTGCTGTAAACTCACGCCCGTTATCGCTCTGGAGGATATTGGGGCAACCAACTTCCAAAAATATTTTGAGTATCTCGATCGCTACTTCTTCAGCTTCTTTGCTCTTTAATGGTCGCAAAAACAAAATTTGGTCAAATGGTCCTGGTATTGCAGAAGCCATTTGTAATCATTATCTGGCGAGGATTGGAAGTCTACAAGGTCGATTTGTCCTCTCCTATTAAAGTCGTCAGAAATCAATGGTTTTACTACTATGCCACGCTTGGGAAAACTTTTCTTCGACAGACATGTTTTACACAGCTTAAGAAAAATATTTATGGCCCATATTGGTACTAAATACTTATCTTTCAGGGCATAAATAATTTTATCTCGACGTCCATGACCTGTCTGAATGTGGGCATCATGTATTCGCTGGTAGAATTCATCGCTAGAAACTATCCGTACCGTTGGATCAGTATGGGATTTTCTTTTTAAGATTAAAAACTTTTTCGTCGCCAATATTCATTATGTCATATTTTTTTGCATTATAATATTGCTTATCAGTCGGTCTCTTACCTAAAGTTTTAGCAAGATTGTATTCTTCTATCTTTTGAATAACATTCTGGATTTTTTCACTTGTCCATTGAGTTTTTTTATTTTCTGTACTTAGCCCACTATAGTATTTTTGTAACTCTGCATCAAAGTGTTCACGATCGACAAAATTACTTGTGCTCACTGATTGTTCCGTTATTTCTTCAACTACAGACTCCGTTTCACTCATCTTGAATAAACTAACACGTTATAATGGAAATTATTACCAAACAAAACCACAATAACTAATTTTACTACTGTAAATCAATAAAAACAAGTACGGACGAAATCGGTTTGTTTACGTTTAGACCGGTAATGATGGCGGTCGACCGGCGGGGAGCGGTGTTAAGCACGTGACTCGTTCAACCAATCAACGTAAACCTCGCCATTGTCGGATGATTTGACGGTAAGACGCCGTCAATTAATCAATTTACTAAAATACATACGTTAAATAATACATTTCAACTGCCGTTTCTTATTTTCCGAGAATTGATCAATTATCTAGAAAATTGATCAACTTACGAGTCTTGTTATTTTCCGGTGACATATATAAATGTTTGGACATTCATATGCAAACATAGTGCCTTAGCTTAGGTTAAGGCACTGTGTAAGCCCTAATTAAGACATGAACAACTTCCTACAAGCTCCAAGCTTTCAAGCTCAAGACAATGAATGTCTCACTCCAAATCGGTTGCGTAAAATAGAGCTTTCAACAACCAGGTTAATGTACGGAACCATACAGGGCAGCTTTCAATTAAGCTCTACAGTAAGCAATGGCCATAAACGGACTCTCCCAAAGGAGCTTTTGAGCTTTCAAATAACACTTTGGAGCGCGTGCTACCGGTATGTTAAAACTCGTTAGTTCAACAAATACAATTCATGAGTATTTAATTTTTTTTTTGTGTTGGTAGTTTAACATATGCGTCCAATTTCTTAAACAACTTCTGTTATTCTTCTTGTCGTTTTGACCTATGAGTAGATGATGTAAGTTTATGAAATACACGCAACGACAACGTTTATAACAATGTTAATGGAGTGGTTTGCCATTGCCATTACCTTTTCCATTTTACACTACTATATACGAGATTATCTTCTCGATATTTTCTTTTATTCGAAGCATTTTTATCGACAACCACTTGTCGATAAAAATGACCGTACGAAGGCCGGAGTCAAATTGAATTGATGAATAAAAATTCTAACTATGGTTGGAATTGCAAGCCCACCCAAAATAGCTCTTTTTGAGTGACAATGTATTAAAAAATGTGTAACAATTTTCATATTTGTTCTGTACTAAAGTAACAGTCATTTACTCAAGTGAATGAAGTGACCATTTGAGTGTATGAATACATGGAGTGATATGAAAGTTGTTATGTTTGTATTACTCTATAGAAAACTGTCCCAAGCGAAGACCGTAGTATATTATACATTAAAACAGTTTGTTGTCTTAAATTGGTGCCATGATGCCATCAATTCAATTGTTTCTTCACATCTTTTCAGGGGGTTGTAGGTACTGTTATTTTCTGAGATAGAAGGCATATGAAGGAATAACTAAAATGCAATTTTATAATGCAAATCCGCTAGCTAAAACATGTTATCATTTGTTTGTAAAATGAATTAAATAAATCAAAAGTTTGAGATAGCGAAGAGTCACTTTTTAAAATTACTTGCATATATTTACAGGTTGGTTTGATCGCAATTATATGGATAAACAATACAAATCACAATCAATTCTATGTTGATTAAAACATAATAAATACCTATGTATAATTTGTGGTAACATTTTGGAGAAAAGCAGTAAAGTGGACATTCTGTTTCAACCCTACTATGTCTGAGAGCTTCGCAAACACTCAACAGAAATGTTACCAAATGAAGATGATGAATCGTCGCAGTATAAACGGAATGACATCGCTGCACGGACGACTATATCGTGCCATGAGCCGTAATGCCCGGCAATAAAGACGCTATTGCTTTGGCAGATGGCTAACATTACGCGAGGATGTAAAATTTTACAACAAGTCTTGTGGTTTACGGTTAGTGTTGTGGAAAGGAGTCATTTGAGTTGACGCCCAAAGACTTTAGACTCGTAGGAACGCTTCCACTTATCGAATCGAGTGGATTTTAAGGTTTATCATCCCAGACCTGATGCAGTAGTCTCCAAATCCAAACCGCCTTACGGCCTCGTCATTTATGATTAATTTCATAAACCTAAACTTGCTACCGTAGAACAAAATCAACTGAAACCTGCACAGCACAATACTAATTTACAAGTGCATAATAACGGATGCTCTAGCTGTCTATTGATTGAAGTACTTAAGTCTTGTCTAATATATTTGAAAAAATATTTTTTTCATTAATCTATGATGTCCCACTGATGGGCAAAGGTCTCCCCCACTTGCTTCCACCTATGCTTGACCATAGGTTCGACCAATCCGGGTGGAAAGCCTCAAGATCGTCGCGCCATCTTTTCCTTGGCCTCTAACGTCGACCACTATCTCAAAGAATTAAAAAGCTTCAAGGCTTAGATGATCTTATCCAGCTAGAGCTTAAAAGACTTGCGAGTTTCAACTTTGAAGCCTGAACTTTCGGGCTCGCTTTACACAACACTTCATTAAGGTGCAGTAAAAATTTAAAGTTTAACAAGCCTGGATAAAAACAATGGTATTTTCTGTTTGACAATGGTCCTTCACACGATACCTTTTTGTCATTGTCTGTAGGGACGTGATTCCCACGGTTAAATAAATATTGGCAAGGGCAAAATAATATTTTGTCGGGTTTATTTTTTGACCCTTTCCTCGGCTTTTTCGGCTGTATTTATTGTGGGCGAGAACGTCCAGTTGATGGTTTCATCTTCTACAGAGTATAAAAAGTGTAATAAATTGTTGTCTGTTCTATAATTACATTTTTATTTTATTTTTTCTCTCTCTTTATTTACTTCAGATATACATATTCGAAAAATCCTTCTGTACGTATAGATATTTAGGTTTAGGTACACAAAACAATCGATTAGCTAGTCAGATACTTACTCATATTTTCTTTCTTTATAAGTAGTAAAAATCAACATTGATACGTGTCGTCAGTTCAAATTGGTTTCATTAAACCAATAAAGCAAGCATTCTTTGATGGTATCAATAATCCTACTCGCTTTATCTCGTCACATAATAAAGATCCACAAAGGATAAAATTCCTTAGAACAAGTCCACCACATCCTTTTAAACCTAGTCCGACAATCGCCGCCCACGGCTGCCCACGCGTGGGCATTGCTACACGGGTTATTTTTAAGGCAGTTAATTAGAACCTTGTCGGTTAGATCGTATTGTGTTTAGAAAGTAGGTGTTTTGTTGTTGGCTTTAAACGATCTGTCGTTGTTTTGTTACGACAAGGCTCTTTGGAACTCGTTGGCGATCTCTGACCTTACATAGACATATAGACACTCTCAGTTATCAATTTTAATTCTCATTGTCATCATCAAACCGTTATAACTTCAAAATGAATTTATTTATTGCAATGTGTGTATAAACTGACATGATAGTTCTTTCATAGTCTATAACAAAAAGTAATTTTCTTTTGTTAATTTCGTCTCCTAATTTATCGATCATCATCACATATTTAAGAACTATGTTCTTGTCGGTGGAGCATCATCCATTTGCATCTATTTTCCGCCATCGATTTAACCTCCCTATAAGACACAACCCTTGCTTTCTCTTTTATTTGGTCTATATTTATAGATGCTAAATTCTTGGCTTTTCTTATCCTCTCCTAGCTTCGACTTTTCCTTCGATCAGGGATTTCATGAAGTTGTCGTGTCGTATAAGGTGGCCAAACATTTTTCCTCGCCTTGTCTCAATCGCTCTCAGTAACTTTCTTTTCTCATTAACCATATCCAATACTTCCTCATTTGTCTTCTTATATACCCAGCTGATGCTTTCCATGCGCCTCCAACATCACATTTCAATCGCTTCCAAACGCATTAGATCCTTCTTCAGCAAAGTCCATTCCTCATTGCCGTACAACGCAATGCTCCAAACAAAGGTTTTTAATAATCGTTTTTTTTTATCGATGATGCTTACAATGCTGCTTCATCAAACCAAATTAAGTTATACATTTTCTTGCTAGGTAATAAACATCTGAGTTTCCAAACGTTGATTTTGCATTTTTATGTTCACGTGCATGTAGATAATGTAATAATCTTGTAAATCCAAAGATATTCAAATAGCATCAGTCACGTAGCATTTTTATCGTAAGCTTAGCGCACATGTTCTCGTATCCTGTATTAAAATGGGGATATCTTATGCATTTTTAGGGTTCTGTAAACCTTACTTCCCAATTTTAACCTTTAAAACTAAAGACTAACACTATAATATAGTTTAGTAAATAGTGCATTTATAATTTTGCCAAACATCGAAGAAATAAAGAAGTAAATAATCATCTGATGAAATCATCAACCACCAATAAGAATTCATTTAAGATTTGTTTAATAAAATCTGTTGGTTGTTAAAACACATCTCTTCACCTCTCCGCTCTGAAGACTGGCCTTAAGAAGGAAATAGACAAAACCTAACCACAATTTAAATCCCAAATTGGACTGCTACGGAATCCCGTATTCTGCATCGAAACACACTTGGTCGTATCATTTCCATCCCGGGACCCAGGTGCTGACAGGGTTTTCGAGGTGACGTCCTTATTACCAGGGGTTAGGGAGCAGAGTGCCCGAAATCTGGGCAGGGTCTGTTGCATGAATAAGTGAGGAGGTTGTTTTGGGTGTATCTTATTGCGTTTGTAGAACGTGTCGACATTTTTGTGTGCTATTCGATGAGTTTAATTTTGAGATTTTCTGTTTTTATGTGTTTTAGTTTTGTTATCTTAACTTATAAATTTGTTTGTTCGGACACAATCTATTGGAAATAAGTAAAAATAAAGGTATCATTTTTTTTACGTAATTTTCTATTAAAAACGAAATCTCTGATTGATATATAGGTTCTGATTCATTTGGTGATAGTTATTTCGTTGACAGATTATTTTGAAAACTAATAAAATTTTGATCTTCTAATGCATTTATTCTCTCAGCTGGATTACAATTCAAAACAGCATCCACTTAAGCATCTGAAAGTGTTTTGATTGCTGTTAGGCAAGTTCCCAGCTCGAGCAAATAAGTGAACATTGAATCAAAATCAGAAAAAAATCCTCAAGTTCAAGTTCCTGAATATAGATTTAGCTAGTTTTCCTCCGGTCAATCTCCGCTGATATTTCAGCAAACAAACATCAAACAGCGACTGAATGGCCGTTGTTTTACAAACGATGTTTACAGCATGTGGGAACGTGTAATTGAATTACGGTCGCACGCGATGGCGCGTTAATTTGCTGGAGGTTGCGCACGCGAACTCAAATTTGGGGGTCTATGGAATAGAAAACTTTTGGTTTTGTTTAAGTATTATAATACGTACGACCCGTACGTGGTTTTATTTTACTGTATAGTTGCTGGATCTTAATCAAATCAATCGTTTATTGCTTCCTCTTTCATAATTAATGTATTTCATAATGTATTTATTCTTACTCTCTTTAATGTGCTCATAGCGCTTTTTGATTAAGGAAACGACTTACGTAAAATCGCATTTATCAGCTCTATAATAGCTTAAATGCATTGCTATCATTAATATATGTTTTCGGACTGGAGGAACATAGCACTTAAAAATCCGTCTCTAAACAAATACATATTAGACAACCCTAATTAAGAAACTCGGCGCGGCGGCGTGGTGAATCAATATTTGCGGATATCCGCAGAGAACTTGCTGCTTTACGTCCACAAACTTGCCTAAAGGCCTGGACTAACTTTGTATGAAGAGTTTATCAACTTCTATGGCCTGACTAGACCGCAATTTAGTAAAATGCAAGACTACGAATTCTAGGACTGTATGAGCCATCAAGCCTCTGACTGTCTGTCATAAAATTGTTTTGGCACATTCTTTATATCTACAGACACAGATGAACTTGTGTCTGGTCAAGATAAAATTGAATACATTTTAATTTTATTACCAGCTTGTTATAATGATATGTTCCCCAAGACTGACTCAACATTACTATCATACATTTATAAGTCGTCAATCATGACTGCAGACGTTTACGAGTTAAATTTTAAAAGCTTATGGCATATGTATGAAGGGGTTTTAAAATTCCTGGACTTTATCGAGTGGGGTCGTCGTCTTTTATTCTCTGAAACCTCATGACTGTGGGTTTATTACGCAGAACGAGACTACACAGTACTTTTGGTGGTATATATTACGAACGTAAGCTATTTTTTGCTACCGATATTAACGTTGAAAAGTTCTAGCCTTTACTTTAAAAAGAATAGCCCGGATTACCTACGGAACACTTGTATCTTTAAGTCACCGAAATATTTTAGTAAACTAGTTTCCTTTTTGCTTTTAAAGCGTTGTGTCATACCTATCGCTTCACTATATTTTTACTTTCTCTCAATAATTAGACGAATCAAATATTTATGATCTATCAAATAGCTACATTGGCTACATGAGGCAATAAAAATAACGAATCAGACAAATATCTAGAGGGACGTCAAGTTAACTGTACATTTAGTTAATCAGAGTAGCGTATTCTACTTTGATCCACTAAATTGACACCACTTAATCGCTTTACAAATGGAAGACATATGTTTGCAAGTACATAATCTACAGTAAAATACTGGAAAATTTTGGTGAATTTTTAATCGGAAAATGAGCATATTTTCTTCCTTATAAACTTTACGCAGGAAAAATAAAATATTCTAATGTCTGAGTGTTTTTATAATGCTTAAAATAGACATTAGAGTTATAACTTCTGAAAAATAACATTAACCGTCATGTAATGTCAGAAAATGCTATTTCTTTTTTCAATGACTTTGATCCTGCTATAGTGCGACAAGGATCTTTTTGCACGTGGTAGAAAACGGAACTAATGTCTAAACTATTCAAATTTCTTATTTAAAACGTAGGTGGCGCCCTCACTCATGTGCAAAAAGATCCTTGTCGCACTGTACCAGCCAGTTAGTATTTAAAATCAGTAAGTAGGGTCCAAAAGCTTGGGACCAACAGTATCACTTGATTTTTACTGCGGCTTTCAGACCAGAGTTATAGTGGTGTTAAATGTCATATAGTGGGATGGACGTCGATAAGACTGGCAATGAATTTTATGGGCGAGGAATCTGGCGCCGGTAGTTATATGGCTTTGAATTTTAAAAGAATATCAGTTTTAATTAAATTGAGATTTAATGAAGTGTGTCTAATATACGGTTTAAATTACGGAAAGAATAAATTTAAAGAATTCAAACTGTGCTTTTTTGTGAGGTTAACTATAGGAAGGATTAAGCTTTTCGTACATCTTAAAAATTGAAATAATTTCCTACGCTGAATTTAATCATCAAACGGAACTTAAAAATACCAACTTTAATGTAGCGTAATGAAAGAAACATAACGATATAGCTGTTTTTTCTAATAGGTCTACAAAGACTTACAAGATCTATTTTGTTATTCTCAGAAACATACATGTACTTTCAGATATAAATCCATTTTTTTTTCAGGCAATTTATAACTTGAAATACAATAACTCACTTCAATTAGACACGTGAAATCGATATGACAGTTTCATTGAACATGACATCGAAACATGTTTAAACAATAGCACAACATGTGGAAAGTATCGCCAATAAAACGCAGTTCAATCAGACAATCGTATATCCGAACCCAGCCGTATCACTGTGCCATCTCGTTACTTAGCCTGACGTTTACGATTGTGCAGTAAAAAACTGTAATTTAATGAAATCCGCACGATGTTTGGGTTTTTGTGATGGTTGTAGTTTTAATTTTCCTGGGCCTCTGCGAATTTTCCGATTCATCACACATCTGAATATTCTAAAGTAATTCTCTGTCTAGAATATGCAAAATACGTATCGAAATGGTGACATCACGAAAGTTGAGCATGTTTTCATAAAATTACTTGTAAATATTTCAGTGCTAGTTAAGAAGCAAATGAACGCAAAATTAATTTATTTAAAAAATCTATCTGCTTAACGAAAAACTCAATTTCGCAAAGTAAAAGTTGATTGAATTTATTTAAAATAGAGTTCTATCACTCTAGTCTAGACGAGATATCAAGATCTTTTCAAATAAGCTAAGTGAAGTCAGTTACGTTTCAATTACCAAATTGAGGTTAAAATTCATATTCAAGGTTCGTGTACAATTGAGATGACGTTATTTGAGCCGTATCTATTTGAGAATATTATGGCTCTTTGAAAATTTCGCACTACAGCCAAACTTGTAAGAGATTTTTATCAAGCCCCCTTGCACCTAACGTTGATGTTGTCATTTAGAATTCTAAAAGCAGTTTGTTTTACTTAATGTGAAATGAATTTAAAACAGATTCTTGGCCATGTTTATGTTGAACTAATTCAGCACTACCAGTCTTACCTAATCCAAAACTTGTTAAAAACTTTATTTGCTTTGTTTAACCGCAACGCTTCTTCCTTTTTCTAAATTTGCGACTTGACATGAAAAAATATCTGGATAAGTAGATACACTTATAAATTTATTGTATCATATTTTTTTTTAAATCTAGGCTTGTTGGTATCCAGTTTTCGTTCAAGTTGTGAACCACACACCAGAGCACGTACCATTTACGACCTCCAAGTAATTTGAATAACGCAGACGAGTATAATGGCGTTATTATGGAAGTTATTACAATGTTATAAAAGTTATGACAACGCGATGTGACCACGCGCCGTGAATGATTTACTCGCGAGAGACACATTTACATAGAGGAATAGAACTGGGGAAGATACAGAAGAAAAGCTTTTTTCAAATGATAGGAAATGTCTAAAACAAGTTTAATGAAAGGTTACTGAAAATGGTTAACAACTATTGCAATAATAAAACAATAATTAACTTAAACCCTTATAAAAACATTACCATTCCTTTGCAGTCAGATAAATAAGAAAATTTAGTTAATACTGGTTTAGTAAAAACGTTTTGTTAGTTTTGTTCTTATAATAAGTATTTTATTTAGAGAAATAATAAATCTAGCCACAGAATTTTTATTTGGCCCCGTAATCAATCTTCTATTTTTATAACTAAGCAACGGGATAATGATTTAGCCTCTAATATACTAATTCGTATTTTTAAAACGCCCACTAAATATTTTAAAGTAAACATCAATTAAAGATCACCAATTATTTTTACATGTCTTTCTAATTTATAAATTGCCACCTAATTTAATAACTCATCCACAGATTTTACAACTTATCACCATTTTATGTTTTACAGATCAAAAAAAAATTTGGAATTTCTTGTCTTTCTGTCTGTCTGTATGTATGTACGCGTTTCACGCAAAAACTACTGGACGGATTTGAATGAAACTTTGTTGTATAGCTATTAAGTCTGGGCAACATATAGGCTATAATTGATTTTAAAAACTGGAACACCTGATGAAGAACCATAACAGAACAGCTAAACTATAAGAAATATGGAAATGGTGCCTTAACAAAAGTCGTTCAACCTGATGAGCATTTTCTGCTGACATATAAAAATTGAAGATCTGGAACATCTGATGAATAACTCCAAGAGACCAGCTACACTATAACGTATATGGAAATGGCGCCTTAGCAAAACTTGATTAATCTGATGAGTATTTTCTGTAGACGTATAAAAATCGAAGATCCGAAACATCTGAAACAGTTTGGAACATAAAAAGACTTTTCATCTAAGCGAAACTCACGCGGGCGAAGCCGCGGGCAACAGCTAGTAGATCATAATTCTTTTATCATAAAAATGGCCACCGCACGATTTGGTGCGACTGCGCCAAATGACAGCGACCGGCCATTTACACCAATCAGAGAGGATTAAGAGAGGGCCATTTTATTTTTTATTTTTTTTAACTTTAATACAAAAAAAGTAAAAGGCGGACTTAAAGCCTAGGGCTTTTTCTACCAGTCAACCAACTGGGTGATAAAGAATTAGTAACGTGTAGCACCATTCGATTCATGTATATGAGTTATAAAATTAGAAGCCAAAAGAATTACTATTTGTTGCCGTATATCAATATTTTAGAAGTTTATTGCTTGAATGCATATTAAAAATTTAGATGCTTAAAAAATAATCGCCGTGCTGAGTCATATTTAGAGTGGCTTACTATAAGATAAATAGTGGCTAAAATTGTTTTATTTAGATGCGCGTCGATTGTGGCTGACTTAGTAATTTAGAAAGCAATTTATTTATTTAGAGGTTGTTAATGCTAATTAAAAGAAGTCAGTTTAATTAGTACCCTTTTATTTATATCTTGCTCTTTGTAGTTGAGAAAGATTTACTTTTATATATTTAGTGTTTTGTGTTTAATTTTACACATTGTCACGGACTCCTGCCCTTGAAATATCTATAAAAAAATATTTTCTACATTTTTTAGTCCCTAGATATTTAAAGTGCTTGTACAAATATTTTCTCTTGTTTTCTAGCTAGAGAGGGCTTTTTTTTTAATACATACTAAAGCAAACTCAGCTAAATATTAGGAAAAATTAAGTAATCTAACATTTCATTTATACATAATTTTACTTTTTCTAGTCATTTTTTGATATTTCAAATTGCAAAAATATTTAACTCAACAATTTTTTAGCATCTTCTTTCCACAACTCACTCTACTGTATACTTTATTAAAAAAAGTTGTTCAATCCTAAAAATCACTTGCCCGACACTCCAGCTACTCGGCTCGACCCCTCGTCCCGTGGGACCGTCCCGCGGGATCGTCCCGCGGATCGATTGCAGTCCCGTCGCGGGAAGACAGTCGGCTCGGATTTGATTTTTGTAGCTTAATTAGCTGCTGTCCTGCAAGATGGATCGTAATGAGCTTTGGAATTAAGTGAGATGGTAGCTATTTGTTAGATTAGAATTCGTAGGTAATTGCGGTAGGGAATGTTATTGATTAGAAAGAGCAAAAGGTGTTCCAAAATTACCTACATGCTTTTATAGACACGTTACACATTAAGCCTAGTTGTGTAACTCAACCAGGCCTTTAACTTGAAGTACCTACCACAAGTGTTGGAGAATACAAAGACGCAGTCAACGCTGCAAGTAGGTCAAATACAATTCTGTCGAAATAAGCTCATGAGCGCTAATATATATTTGTATTTGGGGCTAATGAAGCAAAAGACCACAAACACTCTCCGAATGCGGTAACCTGTGAATTGCATGCCAAGTTTTTCCCCATTACATCTCCAGTTTTTACGATGCGCCTCCAAATCCCAAACCGCTTAAAACCAGCCCGCAGTCCACAATTACGAATGTCACGGACTGTTCTGAAGCTTGAATGGGCTACAGGCCAACTGTTATTAAAACTTCCAATTTCAGCCCGATTCAAAACCATTACAATGACCTGGACCTTTTGAAAAAGTCCAATTTTGGCCGGTTTGTCTGTCCTGGAGTAATTACCAGGAGCACGGAGGCTTGGCTGGTCGCCAGCCGCTAACGACGCACGTTTTATGGGATTTAATGAGAGAATTCGACAGAAAATGTTTCAGCCTTTGTCAGTGCTAGAATATATTATTAAGCAACTTTGAACACTTTGTGATGGGCGGAATATGATTCGTTGATATGATAAGCAACAAGTATTTGTTTGTGAAATGTTAGCAGCAACCAATAGCTATTGTGCTTTTGCTTCATGGCAGTCGAATTCTAAACAAATGTGAAGAAGACGTGATACAAAAATAACACCTGCTCATCATTGTCATCTGTTTTACTTTATATTCTAAATCATACAGACAAACAAGGTTCAGAATGAGATGAAAATGAAGTTACATATCAAATTTGTACTACAAAGGGAAGACAAGTTTTAGAGAAGTTAAACAAATAAAAACTTTTGACGGTCCATATGTGAAGTTGCACAAGAACAAAATGCCATCTCGTAGCTATTAGTCACGTAAAAATCGTATACGCGCAATAAAATCCGAATAGCGGTACACGCAGACAGTTCGATTGAACAATACATATAAACTTATGTTTACTGCCGACATCGTAAATGTCAATCAATCGGATTCGGGATGCTGAACCAACGTGGATGTGCTAAAATCATGCGTTATACCTTATAGAGTCCAGTTTTACACTAGTTAATCCTTGGAGCTCCAGTTCGTGGAATTTCAAGATTAAAAATATATTATTTGTAGGTACTATTAGTTAACATATTCTTTGTACTATTACTTTGTGTTTTACTCCATATGTGGATGTCATACTATTAGATATCACATGGATATATTCATCTGATGCACTTAGTGCATCAGAACTAACAAATAAGTTATTTATTTTCTATCAGTATAATCTATAAAACTTTTTGCACTACTTAACTACTCCAAAACTAACTAGATAATATTTTCCAGAATTGAATAACTTAATGGTTTTGCGAACTTATTTACACGAAAAACTATAAAATATGAAATTGATAAATGATTTCCATGTGATCATATCATCACTTAACTATTTTATCTCTCTGTATAATAACAAGATTGAAAATTATGAGAAGCTGTAATACTTATTATGTGAATTCCGATTTTATAGTACAGAAACATAAATGGCGAACTATAAACAACACACTACCGACATTTATTGTTTCTAAGATCAGTAGAGAATAAAATCGGTGTAACACCAGCTATCAATTTCTCGCAGCCGTTAACGTCAAAACTACATTCGCGTGCTGCCGGTGTTCAAACTTTTAGCGTTACCTTAACGAAGCCCGGTCACGTGACATGCCTAACTCTTCAACTTCAACATTCCAAACCACAGAATCTCGACGAAACCACCTTTCGTGCCCATAAATCACTTGCTATGCTATTTTAAACAAAGAATTCCATCATCAAGGAATTCAAAGTTAATATTATATTAGCCGCCGGCACGCGTCTAGAAATATTCTTCTGATAGACAGACTAATTTCCTAACAGTCAGTCAACAATAATAGCTGTGGAATTTTAAAACGGACATAAAGGAAACCCTTTCAGTTTACGACGGCGGGCAAATCGTCGTACGCATTAGGAAATCATAATTCAAATCGTACATTTACCGGAATGCGATATAGGACCGTCAATAAGGCATGGGGATATGTTATCACATACAAATACTATCGGAAAACGATTTGGAGTCCAGACGGCGGCCGCTCGGAATAAAACAAAGAAAAGTTTTTATAACACTCTGAATTGCCCTTCCCGGCGTACAGAGCGGCGGAAAAGTCCATCAGGGATACATTTTCCTCGTCTATTGTCTTCGGATGCTGCAACGCTGATGTGTTCTTGAGATAATGGTGGTAATAAAAATAAAACTTTAGCGATCGATGCTGTTTTATTGGTCACTTGTGAAACATAGCCTGATGTGCTGTCTTCATCATTCTTTATTTTCTGGTGTGTATTGAATTCAGAAGCTTCTATCACGTGTGATATTCTTTGTGTGAGTTAACTTCGCTTGAGTATCGTCAATAGAGAAATATAATTATGCTGCAGTATCAACCGTTTTAGCGTTTTCTTTAATACTTGCTTCTATTCTATCTAATTTCCTTACGTTTATGTCTCGCTTATTGGTTGCATGCCTGGATGCCAAGTTATTGATTTTTTTTTTTTTATTTAATTCATTGATCAGTCACTTATGTAGTAGATACAGATAAAAGTTCAAATGAAATCAAAATATGTACTTGTTCAATCGAATGTACGGCCATATAGAGTCAAAATATGAAGTTGTAAAATTTTGGTCACGACCGGGGGAGAGTCCCGTGGGATATGTCGGGACGCCGGGACCAATGAAGGCATAGACTTACATCAATACAAAAGGATAGACTAGATTGGTGAATTTTAACCATATTTTTTCTTGACATCCATCTTTTTTTAGACAATCAACGAAATGAATAAAATGTTGTTAAATCGAAATAATGATAAATTACTCTTTAACGTACTCGACCATAAGATCTCAATTTCATTTAAAATTAAGCCGAAATATTACTATTACCTAATCCATTCACAGTAGGCACTCGAGATCAAACTACAAAATGTCTAATCTTAAAAGTCTACGGCAGACAACCACGACGACGGCGGTACAGGGCCGGGCCCGGGCGTGATTGGCGTTGATTCTACTTATGCCGAGTGTTTCAGCAAATCGAGACAAAGTGGACGTCCCCTTTGGGAATCCACGACTCAGTGTTGGGGAATTTTTAATTTTGAGAACAACTGTCTTATTTGTCACTTTGAAACTGGTCAAATTAAATTTACGATTGACATTTTATCTTTGCATTTATCTTTAGTTTAGTAAGGGAAATGTATCAAGTCCTTTGCCTTTGTATTAAGCCTATCAATCTGAGCTCGAGCAATAACAAAAATTTCTAAACCAATATTTGATATGACTTAGGAAACATACAATAGCTCTGAAGAATTAACTGAAGAAGTAAATTATTTTTAAATATTTTTCCGTGTACTCGATAAACACTCATGAAACACGTAATTTTCTGTCAACCTCTTTCTTATTTATACTCTTAAAATAGAAACAGTAAGCCCAAACCTTTGTCCTCACAAGTGTTTATCGTGATTCTTGTGGCGAAAATAGAAAAATCAATATTTCTTCAGGCCTACATCGATTGTCAGAAGCATATTTATTCTTGACGTCACGCACGCACTTTCACGATTAGCGGATAATGGCTGAGGGTAGTTGATTACACGTATTAATTAACCCAGACATAGAAAATTAAAAAATAGAATGCGTTTGAAGTTTTTGAGGTGCAAATTGCTTTAAATGCGCCTAACTTTTTATTTTGTGGGTATTTAATGAATGCTGAAGTTGGGCTTGGAATTGGTGAACTCAAAAACACACAGTCGTCACAGTGGTGTAACGTTCATTCTGGTGAAATCGACTCGAGTCGATCTTTTGTGGCAAACGTTAGTTAAAATTTGAAGTTTCAACTCCTCAGGCACTAAACGGAGACATCACACGACATTGCTAATGCTTTGTGCTGTTTATGCTTCGTTGTTAACTATGCTTGATGAAGTACACTTTTTGAAAAGTTTATATTTTCAATCAACTTTTTAATTACTTGAAAATATCATACGTTTACTCAATAGATCATAATCTTTGTATAGGTTACTTTACTTATTATTACATTCGTCATAATGAGGCGAATTTTTGCCATTACTGAATCAGAATAGACCTATAAACTTAACTGTATTACAAATTCAGTGTTTATTTTTAGCCGCCCTTAAGTCCTTACCAAAGGTAATGCCGCTAACATGTAATTTGAAATCGTCGAAGCAAACGGTATTGCATATAAGGAGCAGCCGTGCATAATCACACAGTTACGCACATGAAACATTCAAGAACAACTTTAAGGGGCCTTATTCCACAGCCTAACTTCACTGCAAAAAATACAGCAATTACGAACTTTTTAAATCGGTTTCTAAAGCAGCAATATGTAGCAGATAATGTGACATGTGACATTCATTTGTTCTATTTGCTTTGGTGGATCCCATGGAAGGCATAGCAACTTTACTTTATATGTTGTGTGACCATAATCTAAGGATTGAAGCCTTTATTTTAACAGCCAAGCATCCAGGCGTCTTTTAAGTATATAATTCCAACACGTGAACGCCAATTTCGTGATAAGTACGAATCGTGTCATTTTAAATTTAATTTTTTTATTAGACTTATTTAAAAACTTGACAAAGACTTGTACGGTTGTTCGGGTACTGGAGCATTATCTCGCCTATTATAACTAACTAAATTGACGCAGCGACCCAAAGTGAGTCTTGGTCTCAGATAATAAGTATGTACCAACTCCTGTCAATTAATCTGTTTCCTCTAAATTATACTCTAATTTATATAAACTAAATCCAGACGGAGTACTAATCGGCTCCTCCGCAGATAAACGAAACAAAACGATAGAGTAACCAGAAGTTTTACTAAAAACAGGTGACGTCACGGCCGTGATTGACGTTTATTTGCTTCCAGCGGCGATCCCGACCGATTTACAGTCTGTGGGGAAGCTGACAGGCGGACATTAAACTTTAACTCGGCTTTTACAGTTTTACATGGATTTGCTCTGAGCATAGACATTATCAGTCCAGTTTATGGTTATGCTCTGATTTACTGCTGTTTCATGACTTTGTTACATTTGATATTTTAGAAATATTATCTTTGTTTCTGATGACTGCGGCGGCTTCTTTTTCGGTGAACAAGAATTTGTTACCTTAAGTAGGTACCTATTTAATTGAAAAGTGGTAAGCAACAATAATAAAATAGAAAGGTGTCTGAACTAAAAAGACCGTTAAATTTTTGTCATTGTTTACTACCTATTCATTGCCTACTTTCTCCTATTAAGGTGTCTGGTAGTATGCAATAAAATCCTGGAAGTTAAAGTCCAGCTGATTCCTTTTTTCGATTAAATGTTTTTAAGAACAGAGTAGAGAGTAACACTTACAAGCAGTTAGTACCTTTGCGAACCCGCTGTTCCACTGCAGTATCTTATTTTCTTGATTGCAAGTTATAAATTTATATGTGCATTAAGCCCTAATTGATTTTTATTCCCATCTCCATAAAATTAAATTGTGCAAATTGATACAGATTTTAATAGCCACTTTACATTCCGAGGCTCATCCAATCAGCCCTTTTACGTCTCGGCGTAAATCTCGCGAGTATGTAAATCTATTAATTTCGAGATTCTAAGACCAGTTTCTTCAGTGGCCAACGCGTCATTTTCTCTGGCGTGGAGAGTGATGGCATATTATCAGCTATTATGCGCAAACCGTAGCAAATTGCAGGAACACTCTCTTCAGCCATTCTGGTGTGTTATTTTGCTTTGATTTAGCTGCGAAGTTGCGAGCAAATAGCATGAATGTTGTGAAGGTTAGAAGCTTTTAGTTAGTTTCTCCTATCCCGTTATCCGTAATCCAATATTGTAACTTAAATTTGTTACAGTTCACGGTTTCTGACTCTGCTTAAATGGTATGTAAATAGGACGACAATACAATGTTGTCATAACTTAAAATTGGACAGGAACGTAGTTAAATGACGTAAACCCATCGATTTTAGACTTATCTGATACATCTTGACAAGGAAGATCCTTTTCATACAATAAAAACTTTTACCATACATCAAATACATTTAGCAAATAGAGCACTCACGATTTTAGATGGAGCAGCTACATGCATTTTAGAGTCTTAAAAAAATCACAATATTGTTAATCGATGGAATTTCATCAAAATATACCAACTAAGACCACGAAATAAACAGGGTCTTTTCGGAAATACCTCCAGATAATCCGCAAAGGAATCCGAAGTACGGCAATCAGAGTGAATCTATCGGGTCCGCTTGTCGGCTGTATCGATAAGGCGCAAACGTTTTCTGTCTGAGTCCCTCCTTTATTCCGACCGATACATTGTGCGGGGCGCTGTGGTCGCAGAGGAGATATAACAGAGGTTAAACATTGCAAAATGCTAATTTAAAGCGATAGTCTACCAGACATAATCACGTGAACAACCTTTACCAAAGATTTGAAATGGGCAAAGCTCAGTACACAGCCCACTCAAAACCAAACTGCCTGGCGCCTAAGTACGAGGAGGGCGGACCCCAAGTAAAGGAAACAGACAAGAAAGAATAAAAATCTGTTCATCAAATTTCTGCTATCATTATCATCATCGATTATTATAAAATTGAACAACCCTATCGTGATGTCTCAAATCAGTTAGTGGCTACGTCAGAATATTCAACAAAAAACATTTCAGTCTTGTTAACTTTGTTATAATTTATATTAATTTATGATATCACTTATTTTTCATAGTAATATGAAGAATTTAAAGTGCATGTGAAGGTCTAGTTCCTATATAAGCATAAACTTCGTATGTAACTACAGTATGAAGAGTCGACTCTGTACTGCAGTTACTCTGTAAGCCTGTGTCTGGTACATTCGGAGGAGAGTATCCTACTGCAAGTCCGCATTGCAGAGGCGAAGCGACACTGGCCAGCCTCCGAATAAATATTGTTAAACGCCCGCAAACCACTTTTATGCAGATTTAAAAATACGTACACGACCAGCTGCTAAAAACATGGCTTCGTTTATTTGTCAAGCTTTTGGTAGCGCAAAAAAATGTATACGCTTTTTATTATCACGAAAATGTACTAAAAATTACATTAGTGTTTATTTTTGTAGGATCGTGAAATCTCTGATGCAGGCTGGAAAATTATATAAAGCATATTTGAGAATTTGCAAAGTTTTGGTCGTAATATGTAACGTATAAAGAAAATTACAAAAAATAGGTAGGTACCTATGTTGAAAAATTCCATTGCTCGTTATACTACTAAATAAGTTATTATACTGAAATTTATGAAAGAAGAAAACATTAAAGAAACCAAGCTTATGCTAAGATAGTAGCGCAGAGACTAAAAATAAAAATTAAACTTTAATATTTACACTTTTTACTACTAATTCTTATGAATGAGAATCGATATAAAACGCCATCCACAGTTATAGCATTGGAATTAATCTATTAATTCACATACTGCTCTATGCAGACGCATGTCATCGCAGGCGTGCATTACATCCCATTTAAATGCATGTTATGTGCATCGTAAAATCTGTCATTCGGTGTATCGCATCGTATGCTAATCGATACTCGGTGTGGACAAATTATAGATGGCGCCTGTATCGCGGCAACTTGTGAGTTCGAATCGTGAACACATTCAATCGTTCCATATTTAAATTATATTTTGTTACGTCTATTAAGACGAGGTCCAACCTGAACTGCAAAAACAAAATTTATATGCGCTTAACCGCGCCATGTGCGCGTTGCAATAAGAAGTTTTTGCACAATACAATGTTCTACTTTCGTTGGCAGGATCGAACAGATTCTGTACCGATTTAGCAACTATTTCTCAAATATCTTTAAAAATATTAGTCTAAAAACAAAAGTGCTCGTTTAAAACTTTAATATAGTATATATTGAAAGCTGAAATTTTTTCTAAATTTTCGGTGCCTTTATGAATTAATTAAGCCGAAAATATGTATTTTTTATTAAAAAGTACATGATTGAAACCTTAATAGAGATCATAATCTATATCCTGTATTATTTTTCCACTTCGTAAATAAACTCTAATTAGGTAAATTTCTTATGAAAAATTACAATTATTTAAAATGTGGGGTTGGACCTGGCCTTAATTCAATATCACTTATTTCTTGAAATTAAATTTTTAATAGTAACAATTTCATATTTTTTTTTATTTAATACAGAAATTCCTTTTAAAATTTTTGATCTTGATAACTTTACCATTAGAAAAAGCAACAATACTCACCCTGCGTTCACGCCCCTGCAATACAACACTCGACAAACACCGTTATTAGCTATTCATCGCATAATGCACCGATGCGATCCAATAGCACCTTCTCACATTACCTAACTACACTTCTAAAAATATGTGACCCCTAAATCTATTGCTAAAAGGCTCAAGGGATTTCTATTTTTAGGCGTAGATAGTAAACTTCGGACCTCTAATAATATGCGTGTCCTTCCTTAAGTGTAGAGTGATAAGGATCAAGTGTGAGCTATTATTAGACGTGGGTGGAAGATCAATGGGCTTTAAAAGCATCGTCGGCCCACGTGTGCAGGTTCTAACTATTTGTGGACACCTTTACCGTAAAGTGGCAATGTTTTCGGGTTCTTCATTTCTGAGAAGTCTATTGCAAGGATTTTGATTGCAAATAGGTAGGTAAAGATGACTGTCAATTTGATAATATTAGGCATTTCCTTTCTATTCTACAGTTCATACTTCATCTAAGAAATCAGCAACACGACCCTTGAAATTTTATATACTTAGGATAGGATTTTTTCTTCTAGTCATTTGATTCAAATGACGTTTAGTACAAAAACTTATGTATAGTTTGCCTTTCGTTACTACAAGAACTATAGTTTATTACGAGAAAAAGATTTTTCATCTTACGCCCATATGACGGTATGAATAGTTAGTGCTCGTAGAGTTAGAGTGGTAGAGTTAGAAGCTTGGCACTCCATGAGATCAGATAAATTTTTGACAGTGCAAACTATATAGTCTCCACTTGGCAACACTATACATAAAAATGTTTTTGGTGGGATAAATATTACTAAAACTAAGCAATTTATTTCCAAGAAGAGTGCATTTAATAAATCAATCGTGAACTTAAACTGCAGGCTAAAATTAGCCCCATCACCCGTCCCATGCGGCAGTCACTCTGCGTAATCTGTCAGCTGTTAAAACGTCCGTGTGTGTCTGAGTGGCGGGATCAACAGGGTCACCACAAGAATTCCTCGGAATAGAAATTAACATTAACTCAATCTTGAAAAGTCAAGAATAAGAACCTTAAATATTTTTTGGACATTCTCGTTTCACGTCTTCTTACTTTTCTTTTTAAGGACGAAACCGAAAATAAATCATAATTAAATTGAATTGAATAATAAACCAAAGAAAGTTACGTTGAATTAGTGGTCTCCATCGATAGCACAAGATGCTTATACTTAGCTAAATGGGAAGCAACGAAACAAAAAGAAAAGACTGCACAAGATATCCTATTGAGAATGGAACTATAAGTTGACAACCCTGGCACCTACTGGCACCCTAAAGGACGTGCTATCTGTTCGCGCCTCGGATCATCTGATTGTATCTGGAGAACAGTTTTTTGCAGGTGAGCGCTCTGCCGTCTGTCTGTAGTTACGTCAATAAAATGAATACCTATGGGATTCTCAGAAGTGATGTAAGAGATTATCCTACAGCCAGTCTAATCAGTTCTAATTATAGTAGACTTCCATTTATATATATGTAGTTGGTGTATGGCATAGTCAAAAATCAAAGCACTTATACTACAAATATTATGTTTGATTCTCTGCTCTAGAGTTGTCAGTGATTTTGATTGTCAAAATTTCTCTCGAATTCAGCACGAATATATTGTAGCCACCCTTACTTTTCTTCAGTTTCATCGTAAATTATTTTAATTTATTGTTTTTTATTTCTTTATTGAATCTTCCTGAAATCTACTAATACTAAGGCTACTTATATTAGAAATATTTTGCTTTACTTCTTGCGTAAGTTGTGTTGCAATTTGTATGAGATGGGAAGTATCTACGCGGTTCGGTGCAAAGCATTGGAGTGTGTAACTAACTAAAGCGGGGCATCACTGGGAGTATTGTTCGTAAGGAATGATTTATTCGCAAGAAAGAATTTATATAGAACGGTCAGAAATACATATCTGTGAAATTGGACTAACATAAGAACCAATAGGAAAACGAGAAGTAATAAAAGAGCTAAAAAATTGCAATTAGCCCTTTCAGTATTAAGTAATTAAATTATACGTCATGTACTAAAAAATATGTAGCATGAGAATTCAGCTGAAAAGACACTGGATTAAGAAATCTGTGGGACTTCCCTTAAAATTCTTAATAATTTTCTTATAGCTGAAATTATAGGATGAATTTGACTTGATTCTTAAGAATCAGAAAATAAACTTTCCTTTGCTGAAAAAATACGTAAAAAGCAAGGATTTTTTTTTTAAATTGACATAAATTGCAGTTAAAAACTAGTGTATTCAGTATGTGTACATTCAAAAAATTCGCTGAATTTCTTTAACATGGAAATTTCAGTATTTCTTAGCCGCACAATACAATATCGAAACTTGTGTTTGTCTCCCGACCTCCAAGAAAAGCAAGACGATGCAATTTAAACTAAGATTGGAATACATGACAAACGGTTTTATTTCGAAACAAAGCAAACTGAAACGACGATGGTTGTGCTGCTTTGTTGTTTGAAGAATACATTCAGATAAGTAACTCGTTTAGATTATAAGACACAACAAACTTAATTTAACTTTATGTTTCGAGAGTTTTATTTTATTGTATTAACAAAATACTACACTTACATCAAAAATCAGTTTACCTTCGTTTACATATTAATACAAATATTAAAAACTTGCGAAAATACTGAAAACTATAAAAATACATAATTTGGTTTTGGAAAGGATTGAAAAGACAAAACGCCCCGACCAAAAGTTTTAAAAATACAGTTGCATTAACATTGACACGTCGCGTCAGACGTCACGCGTCACGTCGGCTCGTAAATTAGCGTGACAGGCGTGACGGGCGCGGGTCGCGACCTGACGCGCGCTGTCAGCGGCCGCCGACTTTATTCGTGTGGACTTTTTTTGACGCTGTCACAAGGGTGACAGGTTTATTTTAAAATACGATTCATTTTTCTGCAGTCAAAGAGTTTGAGTTAAATAAGGAACTAAGATAAATAGGTACATTAAATTAATTTCTTGAATACAAAAGTCTAACTATTTCTTAAAGTTAAGTGCGTACATTTTATGAAATAGTCCACTGAATTTTCTTTGGTTTTCCTTTTTTTCCCTAAATATTCCTAGTTGAACAGAAACATTGATACTTAAATTACGTGCCAATTCTTGGAGAAAACAATCCGAAACATTAGACGCCCATGTCAAAGATGCAATAATCAGGACAAAATGACAAATACTCACAAACTGATCCTATGCCACAATATGGGATCTCATACAAATTCTGTTATTTTTTAAAGCAAGATCTAAAAGCCTATCTCAAATAGTTTTAGCCATTTGACAAACGTCATTTTCTTCCCCATTATGTAAATCGCCATTATGTAATCGTCCAAAATACCGCAGTGTCTCAAGACTAAGGTCTTTGACCAGTGTGTGTTGCCAGTAATGACATACGGAACAGAGACGTGGTCGCTTACTATGGGCCTCATAAGAAGGCTCAAGGTCACCCAAAGGGCGATGGAGCGCGCTATGCTCGGAGTTTCCCTGCGTGATCGAATCAGAAATGAGAAGATCCGTAGGAGAACTAAAGTAACCGACATAGCCCGCAGAATCGCCAAACTTAAGTGGCAGTGGGCGGGGCACATAGCTCGCAGAACAGATAGCCGTTGGGGCAAAAAAGTTCTCGAGTGGCGACCACGAACCGGAAAACGTAGTGTTGGCAGGCCTCCCACTCGGTGGACCGACGACCTGGTGAAGGTCGCGGGTTGCGCATGGGTGCGGGCAGCGCAGGACCGGTCGTTGTGGAAATCCTTGGGGGAGGCCTTTGTCCAGCAGTGGACGTCTTTCGGCTGAGAGAGAGATGTAAATTGCAAGCTGACACTCATAGTTTGCAAGTTTCGTAAATATGAGATCGCTTACGAAACAATCTCGACAGATATTAAAATACGTCGATTACTGGTCTCACCCTAAAATGTTACAGCCGCGTAAAACCGAATTGGAACTGGCAGCTGATTTATAAAAAATGCATCTTTCCAATTTTAAAAAACACTAAACACGTTTATGGTAATTGTTAAACTGTTTTAAAAATCCTATTTGCAATGACTTACATCCAAAATCGTTCGGAGTTTTAATTTATTGCTCAGTATTTTAGGTGTAATAATTTATTATACTTTTACAAATTTAATGTGATCTAATAAAATGTTTCATTAAATTTTTGTTTTAGCAAACACAATATTTTTTTCTATATTTATACAAAACAAAATCAAAACTATATTTATACAAAACATATATATTAATACAATGGTATTGTTATTTTCTAACAAATTAATCAAATCACAGTCAAGGCTAGAAATATGCCACGGACAAGTTTTAGTTTAAATTAATTTTCGCGCCCAAAACTCGACAATTTTAGCAAAGCAATAACGGGGAACAGTTTGCTCCGGACATTGCGAGTTTATATAGGAGCCGAAAACTACGAACAAACTCGGTTAAAAAGAGTTAAAACCGGAATCGGGCGGTTTATACCGGGCTCAAATTAAATAAAACCAAATCTATTTTACCAACTAAATCGTATGTTTTATTCGGTTGGCGATTCTAGTCAGCGATTTTCCGATCTATTTTCCCAGCTCTGAAAAACATTGTAGGAGAAAAGGACCAGTTACGATAAAATAAAGTCTGAAAAAGTGCTTTTCTGCAGACCTTTTTGTACTAAAACTGAAAACATTTACCCAGATCTATGACATCACTTGAGTGTCAGTAGTGTGTTCTTTTTATAGTAGGGTTGTTCTTTATTTTTCCCTTTCCTTACCATGAGATCAGCCAAAATGCTAACAAGTCTACGACTACAATGACGTACGACTATTTTCTATTAAAACGACTTGTCAGCGAAACGAATATTTTCACATTGCATTTAATGCTAAATCCTGTCAAAAGTCTATACATTGGAATTGTATTCAAATGCTTTCAGATAAAGTTTGTGTTGCAGCAATAGTGTTGACTATCGATAGTATTGAGTATTGATTAGAAAACATCAATACTATCGATAGTATTGAAAAGCAATACTATCGATATTCCTGCAACGCTAGTGTGAGTACACGCGTACGCACTCGTGGTACACACGATACGCAAGCAAATACTCGCGGCTCGTGAAAACGAATGCGATCGGTTTAGGGCTGGCCAATATTCATGTTTGGAATCTGGCAGAATTTGCGAGTGGCCAGTGTCGATAGGGGGTTGTGGGAGGGCAGCGTTTCAGCATTTTTGTTTTTATGTTTATGAAGTATTGAGCCGCTAAGTACTGTCATGTAGTGTCGAAATAGTTTTCCTGTAATCTATAAGTAAATACTTACTTACTTAATAGGTAGAGCAATAAATGGAATAACACACTTATCTTTTCATTCCTTTAACATTTGTTATAATTTTGGGGATGATTGCTGACTCAATTACTTATTATTTTACGCTTCAATGTTGAGAATTTAAATAATGACGTCAGAATTTTATTCATCAAATATTTTATTCAATTTTTCCCTGCCAAATTTACTAGTATGGGCAGCTGACACTAAAAACTTTTCATCTGTGTAAAAATTAAATCCTATGTGGCCTACATAGGATTGTACATTTTAACCATGTTGCTTATAACCGTGTCTTTACAAACGTCCATTTTGGTGGTCGTCGCAAAGTTAGCTGACGCCCGGGCGCAGTCAGCCGTCGTAAAATTTTATCGCGGTCACACGCCGCGACACGTTACGACGATTTGCTTTCGACTTGTTACAAGTATGTTTGCGTCCTTATGATCTGACTTTCCAACATTGTACTCAGTAAAATAAACTGCGTGGTAATGTAAAACTGATATCAACGCCCCAAAGCCATGTTAAACCGTTAGGACTAGAAAACTAGTTTTTGAAGGGTTTATTTCTTAATTCGAGCTTCTTCCATCTTTTTTCGATAAAAATACCTAAATGTCATCAAAAGATATCTTTTAGCTTTTTCTGCAATTAAATCTAATTAAACGGTGTTTCCGATAAATATATACATACATGCATGCTTCGTAATGTGATTTCTGAAAAAGCAATGTGCCGATCTGAATGATGGCAAAAAACCCAATTGTTCCCGATCTGCCAATGTTTATCGCCAACGCCTCGCCGCCGCATCGGACCGTATTTTACTGGACGTCCATTTATTTGTCTGCGTTTAAAGTGTATTTATGTTTTTAATCTTGTTTGATATGGAGTCTGTTGACTCGGTATTTTATTTTTGTAGGAAATTGTTTCACGAGTGAAAATAAAATTGAAAAATGAGTTCGTATATGTAAGAATGTTTTCTTAATAAGTATATTTAACTAAAAGGAAGGCTCGATTAACATAACACAAAACAATAAGGCAAATTATGATTTAAAAATTTAAATTTAAAGTAAAGCCTAAATAAACAAACTGGTTTCCTGTAATTGTTGGAACAATTTCAACCATCTGACATTTTTTATCTTTTAAAATGGAGTTATGAATTTTTTTTTAATAATACTTAATTTTTTTTTTTAATATGTCTTCATTTTGTTTCAGGTAAATGTTGATCTTCAAATTCTCGCTCAGGTATTTCATAGAAACACAATAGATTTAAAATACCCTGCACCTGTTTTTCGACATTAAATATTTACGCCTACACAATAGTTTAAAAAGGTAACAGGATTCCGGACGTGTTTGGGCCTACAAAGGCGGGTGTCGGAGAGGTGAACAAAACGTAAACAATGCCACGTGTCACCTCAACTGTCGACACACGACACATGTCGCTCACTAGAGAACTAAACGCAGGGCCAGGGAGCTACGAAACATAAAGTAATTTCAAATTAAGAATACAATAATTGTGTCAAAATAAAGTATATCGCAAGAAAAAGTGTTTGACCTCTGATACAAAAATTATCTCCTGATCTGTATAAGGTATATCTGTAATAAGGTTTAGTCAAAGGCGTCTAGGGCGCTAGACGCCTTTGACTAAACCTTATTGAAATTATTTTATGAAACTTATTACTATTTCATGTGGATATACTTGCACAATGACAATAACAATCAGTTAATAAATTATAGTTACACTAGCTGCTGCCCGCGGCTTCGCCCGCGTGAGTTTCCTTAGATGAAAAATCTTTTTGTGTTCCAAACTGTAGTAACCTAAACTCCAGTACTCAAAATTTCAGCTATTTGGTTATCCCGTGTCCCGCGGGAATATATTAGGTAAGTACTCGTAGTACAGTCGCGGTGTTAAAATGAATCAAAAGTGATATTTCATTCAATAAACGATCTTCGTCTGCTCGTTATCTACAATTTCCCGTGTACCACCACTACCACCCAGAGTCCCTCTTTATCCTATCCCGTGTCCTGTCTATTTATACGTCAGTAGAAAATGCTCATCAGGTTGAACGACTTTTGCTAAGGCCCCATTTCCATTTTTTATAGAGTAGCTGGTCTCTTGGAGTTCTTCATCAGATGTTGCATAAACTTAAATTTTTATACGTCAGCAGAAAATGCTCATCAGGTTAAACGACTTTTGCTAAGGCGCCATTTCCATATACATATGTAATAGTGTAGCTGGTCTCTAGGAATTCTTTATCAGATGATCCTGATCTTCGATTTTTATACGTCAACAGAAAATGCTCGTCAGATTGATAAACTTTTCCAAAGGTACCATTTCTATATTTCTTATAGTTTAGCTGTTCTGTTAAGGTTCTTCATCAGGTGTTCCAGTTTTCAAAATCACTTATAGCCTATATGTTGTCCAGGCTTAATAGCTATACAACAAAAAAAGTTCTATCAAATCCGTCCAGCAGATATTGCGTGAAACGCGTACATACATATACAGATGGACAGACAGACAGACAGACAAAAAATTCCAAAAAAATGTTTTTGCTTTCCTTTATCCTTTTCAGTCAAAAATACTAAATGTATGTACAGACAAAATATCTTTACTGTTTTATTATTATCCCACGACCCCTAAGCGCGAAGTAGAAATCACCAAAATTGCGCAGCGCCATCTATTGAAAATATTGAGAAATAATTTCAGCTTACATTTCTCATTTTATCAACGCCATCTATTGGATATTATTTTGCTTGGCACAATCAGTAGATGACCGGAAATAAATTTGCAAATGAATTTATTCGTTTCTTTTCAAAATTAAAAAAAGTAAGAAATTAATTCTAGAAAACAAATAAAAAACGAAAACAGAAAATTATTGTTAGTGGCAGGATTCGATCCAGCTACTTCCAGCTACTTTTTTGAAATATTTCTTTACTAAAATATTAAAAAAAATATAGAATTCTAAAAACTAATACAAAACGCAAAAAAAAATTGGATAAAAAAGTCACATCTGGCAGGATTCGAACCCTGTACTTAAAAAAATAATCCGCGGCCTCTACTAATAGGCCAACATGCATTGCTTGTGAGTGGCGAAATTTCAAATGGGATTTGTCTAAAGGTACGCAAATTCACCCCTTTTTTGGACTGTAGGGTTGAAATTGTGAACAACCCTTTCTTATGTGGGCATTATATTGTATAATGAAGACACTAACCAAATTTCACGTTTATAGCTTTTATAGTTTCGGTTTTGTGATGATAAATTAGTTTACCTCCCCTTTTTTACCCCTTTAGAGGTTAAATTTCAAAAAACGCTGAAACACGCCATTGGTTATTTTTGTTGAGAAGCATTCTTGCCAAGTTTCAAGTAAATCAGTGAAGATTTTAATTTTTTTTCATACAAACTTTGCCCTCAATTTTAACCCCCTTAGGGGTCTAATTTTGAAAAATCCTTTCTTATCTGAGCACTATGTATTAACATAAAACTTCGGTCCAAATTTCAAGTTTATAGCTTTTATGGTTTAGGCTGGGCGTTGATTTATCAAACACCCTTGTTCTTTTATATATATAGATAATAGCATTGGCTTTTGCCCAGCAGTGGGACGAAAATGGCTAGAAAAAAAAATTGTTATAGTTAATTATAGCTACATGGTCTAAATAATAAGAAATTATAGGAATATTTTCACTTAACTATATAATATTAAGATGGATGTAAAGAAAATATATAAAATGCCATCTAAAAATATTTAAACTACAAACTTATCATAACATCTTCCAGGAAACCAAAGGTCAATCGCCAAAGAACTAGGTATCTACCATGGAAGTAATAAGTACATACGTACAACGTAAGTACTTATTACTTCCATGCTAGGTACCTACATAAAATACCATGCCAACTCCATGAAATTCTTTATTCATAGATGCCATGACACCATCCGAACTTGACACTTGTATCCACTTGTATCTTGTATTGTCCATCTTAAAGAATGCACACACATACATGGAGAAATATTTTTTTGTCAGACTGTATAGTATGTATTCAATTCTTTAGTTGAGTTTGAACAAATCTATTCAGTCTATTTATTTTTGGATAAGGTATAAAGAGTTAGAGGATGCCTCTTTCGGTCCCTTACTGACGTAAAAAACATACCAAATACCACAAATATTCGACTATATTTTATGTGATCACAGGATGTAATCGACGTTTTTTATAGTTTGTGTAATTTGATTAAAACTAAAGTGAGAAATAGGCTTTATAATTTTATTACGAAGACAGAAACGAAGTCGAAACTAGTCTGCGTATTCCCGGCTAACAACACACGTGAGTATCCGTGATAAAATCATAATATTTTGTGCAATTGATGGAACTCTGATATTCAATAAAATCATATTTTTCTGTATTTATCATTACGTTCACATTATCACTGGACTTTATATTATTTTTTTGTATAGAGATTCATCACGTTAATAGGTCAGTTACTTCAAAATGAGGAAGGTGGCGCACTATTAGTCTGAAATCGGGAACACTGCAGCAGAACGTAAACCCTTCACTGGGATTGTTCGGATGCCATCCCAACCAGCTGAGATTCAAGCTGCCGCGACAGAGGTCTGGGCAGAAAAACATGTTCCTGGCTTCATTTGCAGTATAATAAGGGTTATTAATACCAACAAATGCTATTCCTTTTTGTGTACTCGGTTCATAAACTACTTTATAGAAGTACTCAGGAACGGGTACAACTTGATTATTGTTAAAATCTTCAGTAAGATATAAGTAAACTCTTTGGTATTGGTCATTTTATCAAGCTTGAAACTCCGTACGTTCCAGTGTATATTACAGTATCATAATTTGCATCTTTGACATGATCTCGAAGGTCTACTTCTAGTGTATTCCAATTCCCTCCGTTGAAGCCAGTCCACTGCGGTGCACAGTTGACATAATGGAATGTAGCACGTTCGCCGAATGCAAATACAAAATCTGTTTTAGCAGCAATGTTGGCGACAGGCCGCGCGCCGAAATAAAATACCACGCGGTTATCGAACACCGCGCCGCAACCAACATTTTTGTAAATTTTGTAAAAGGACCGACCAATTACAACGCCTACATTATGGCCAATCAGCGGGCGAACCCCGCCGGGCTCGCCCCCCACGCAGGTAGACGCGGCCTGCCGGAGCGTTGTGATTGGTCGGGGCCTTCGCGCACCGGTGCGCTCGCTGCGCCCGGCTTTGTGTACATAAAACAATGGGTCGCTGCCGTATTGAGTCAGTGTGTAAGCAGCAGCGACCCAGAGCAAGCTAAAGTGAATAAAGTGAATAGTGATCCTCAAGAGTTTTCTTCAAGAGTCTTCAAGAACAATAACCAGCAAATATACAGTCCACTGGAAGAATTAAAACCCCCGTTGGCCGAATGTCAACAGTTTGGTCCTTCGAGAGCCGAATATAAAGAAGAACCTCAAGACTCAAGAAACCGAAGGAATCAAGATTTCAAGATGGTGTTCACTAGAAGCCAAGTCGGAGCGGATGAGGGTCGTCGTGTTTTTGACGAGCCACCTCAATCGCCGTCCGCATCGAGCGCTGCGCCTACCATTCCAACCGGGGACTCGGCCAGTGCCCCGCCGCCCGCGCCGCCCGCAGTGCAGCCGACCGTTCGCCCTGTGCAGTCCGACGCACCCCACCACCACCGAGTCGACACAACATCAGTGCCGTACACAAGTGGGTGGGGTTGCTCGCCAGCCGCTAGCCGTAGGCTCTCGGTCTCGGACTGCACGCTCTACGAAGTCAACTGCGAGCGCCGCGGCACGTCTGCGATATGAAGGCCGCAGAACGCCAAGCTGTAATTCGACGCAAGGAATTACAGCTCGCAGAGGAAATACGCCGCAAGGAGCTACAGATCGAGGCGGACCTAGAAGAAAAGCGTCTAGCCGCCGACCTCCTTGCGCTAGAAGAAGACGACAGTGCCTCAGAAGACGGAGAACCAGTCGAGAACATTGAACGAGTTCACGCCTGGCTGGACACCGCTCCGGGCGTCGCCATCACTTCGAGCGCCGCCGTCGCTACACGGAGGGAGCCGAAAGTCAACCCCGTGCCTGTGCCGCGACCAGTCGACGCACCTCATCTGCATTCGAGCTCCGCAGCAGCCACCGCCGCCGCCGCTGCAACGCCCGCCGCCAGCAGAAGGATCGACTGGACACATCCGACAGAAACACGTCGGAAGTCGCCAGCGCCGCACGGCCGGAGGACGCCTCCGCGCCCCAGATCGCCGACGCCGAACGACCGAGCGAACAATCGACCGCCGACGCGCCAGAGCGCGGACCTGCCCATATTCTCCGGGGCACCGAGGGGAGTGGATCCCATTCACCGCAGCGTTGCGCATGTCAACGCGTCTCTACAAGTTTACGCCAGAAGAAAACATCGCGAGACTCCGCAACTGCCTGCGGGGGAAGGCCTACGAATGCGTGTCAGCATTACTGGGCTCCGACACACACCCGGACGAAGTGATGGAGACCTTGGAGCATCGCTACGGGAGGCCTGAGATGTTGGCCGACATAGCTGAAAGAAGACCTGCATCAACTGCCACGCATGGGAACAGGACCACTGGAGATAGCGGACTTCGCTATCAGGGTGAAGAACGCAGTACACGTCCTGCGCAACATCGACGTCAGCTACATCAACAACAGGGCACTAGTACGAGAGGTGCTGGAGAAGCTCACTCCAGCCATGAGGTACGGGTGGTGCCAGTACGCCGAGACACAACCGAAGGCGAGCCGGACATATTGAGGCTATCAAGATACCTCATGCAACAGTCCGACATTGAGCTGAAGCACGCGTACACCAACCGGCCGAAGCGAGAGCCGACTCGCGCCGCCGCAGCCGCCGCCGCTGCCCCCGCCGCTCCGCGACCGGAGCCGAAGAAGAAGCTGGTGTACGCGACAACCACGTCGACTGAGGACGCCGAGCGCTGCCCTGCGTGTGAAGAACAACACACGCTGCCCGACTGCCCAGCGTTCAAGAAAATGGAGTTTGACGGGCGCTGGGAAGTCATAAAGAAGAACGGGCTGTGCTTCAAGTGCATGGCCAGCCGGCACCGCCGGTTCAGCTGCAAGAGGAGGTCCTGCGGTATCAACGGGTGCAAACGACCGCACCATCGGCTGCTCCACGACGAGCCGAAAAGGGACGCCGCGACGGCCAACGACGCCGCCACTGCTGCCGACCCGGAGTCCGCCGTCGTCACTGCTACAGCTACACGCAGTGACGTCAAGTTGAAGATCTGCCCGGTGACAATCTCCGGGAAGCGAGGGAGCCTAAGAACCTTCGCGCTATTCGACGAGGGCTCCACTATCACGCTGGTGGACAGCGACTTGGCGCAACAGATCGGCGCCGACGGTCCATCGACGTGCCTGCAAGTGAAGAGCGTCGGCAACGAGCATCAGGAGGTGAAGAGCCGCCGCGTCAAGCTCAACGTCAAGGGCACCGACGGGCGAAGCATTCGACATCGCCGCCAGGACAATGGTGGGCCTGGATCTTACGCCGCAGTCCATCCCAGCAGAAGTACTACGACTGCGTCATCTCAGCGGCCTCAACGCAGATGACGTGGTCTACGACAACGCGAAGCCGAGGATACTGATCGGCACCGACAACTGGCAGCTCATAGTGACGAGAGAGCTGCGCTGTGGAGAAGCGAACGAGCCGGCCGCCTCGAGAACCGAACTCGGCTGGGTGCTACACGGCGCGGCACCGAGCGCAACGCTGAGACGAACCGACAACGTCCTGCACATCGTCGACGAGTCTGCCAACACCGAGCCACTAGAGGAAATGGTGGCCAAGCACTTCCAACTTGACGCCTTGGGAGTGTCACTGACTTCGCAACACGTGAAGAGCGAAGACCAACGAGCAATGAAGATCTTCGAGGACACCGTGCGCTACGCGGACGGACGCTACGAAGTGGGCCTGCCGTGGCGCAACGACGAAGTCCAACTGCCGCCGAGCTACAACGCCGCGCTGAAAAAGGCTGAGAACGCTCGAAGCCAAACTGGAGAAGAACCCGGCTGAGAAGAGGCAGTACCACGACAACATGAATAACCTCTTCAACAAGGGTTACGCCGAAGCCTGCGACGGAACTGAAGACGCCAGCCCGGTCGCGTGGTACCTACCTCACTTCGCGGTACGCAACGTGAACAAGCCGGGCAAGATTCGAGTGGTGTTGGACGCCGCGGCGAAGACCCACGGGACGTGCCTCAACGACCATCTGCTGCCGGGACCGGACATGCTGCGGTCGCTCAATTCGATCCTGTTCCGGTTCCGTGAGGGCGCCTACGCGATCACCGCGGACATAGAGGAAATGTTCCTGCGGGTGAAAATAAGGAAGGAGTGACCAGCCGGCGCAGATGTTCATATGGCGCGAGCAACCGACGGACGCGCCGAGGAGATATAAGATGACGTCAATGATCTTCGGGGCATCCAGTTCACCGTTCCTGGCCCACAGTGTGCGAAACAAGAACGCACACAGTCATCAGGACACGCACCCGGCCGCGCTACGGCCGATAACGGAGTCGCATTACATGGACGACTTCGTCGAGAGCTTCGATGACATCGCCCACGCCAGAGAGGTCATTAGACAAGTGGATGAAGTGCATCGACGAGCGGACTTCCACCTGCGCGGCTGGAACAGCAACGACACCGAGCTACTCGCCGCGACACCGAAAGATCGACGAGCCAAGGCCGCGACCACGCAACTGGGCGGTACCGAGAAGACGCTGGGACTGCTGTGGGACTCAACGACCGACGGCCTGAGCTTCAACACCGCCTTGAACAAAGTGCCAGAAGGCGGTCCGGACGCGCACGAGAGCTCCAACCAAGCGAGAAGCACTGTCCACGGTGATGAGTATCTACGACCCGCTGGGACTCCTGTGCTGCTACACTATCACCGCGAAAATAACGTTGCAGAAACTCTGGCGCTGCCGGACCGCCTGGGACGAGCCGGTCCCTGAAGACATCGCAGCGGACTTCGACGCCTGGCTAGCTGGACTGCAGGCCATCAGCTGCCTGCAAGTACCCCGGAGCTACCACGGAGGGAGCGAGATACGTCGTAGAGAACTCCATATCTTCTGCGACGCCAGCGAGGACGCCTTCGCGACGGTGGCCTATTGGAGGCTACACCTGAGGACCGGCGAAGTCAAAACAGTGCTGGTGGCGGCGCGAGCAAAGGTGGCGCCACTGAAGCTACAAACGGTGCCGCGTCTAGAGCTGCAAGCGGCGCTAATCGGAGCGAGACTGGCCAAAACCATCAAAGAGGACCATAGAGTGCAAGTGGACGACACCTGCTACTGGAGCGACTCGCAGACAGTGCTCCACTGGCTGCGCAACGGGAGCCGTCGGTACACTCCATTCGTCGCGCACCGACTCGGAGAGATCACCGAGTCATCGCGAGCGTCGGACTGGCGATGGGTGCCGACCCATCTCAACGTCGCCGACATCGCTACCAGGGGCGGCTACGTGCCGCAAAAGGACGACGTGTGGTTCACCGGGCCTGAGTTCCTGCGGCGGCCGAAGTCTGAATGGCCGCAGTGGGACACCGGCCGCGAAGACATCGTAGAAGAAGAAGTACACGTCGTCGTTGCAACGAGGGGAGACTCCGTGCTACCCGACATCGGGCGGTTCTCGAGCTACGACCGCCTGATCGGAGCCACCGCACAAGTCCTCCTGTTCCCGCAACGCTGCCGGGACCGGACCGCTACGTTGGGCCAGGAGCACATCAAGAAAGCAACCCAGCTCTGGCTACAACGCGCGCAAGAAGACTCGTTCCAACACGAGTTAGAAGAACTAAGAAAAGGACATCCCGTGCCTCGATCCAGCCCACTCCGCCGTCTCAACGTGATACTCGACGGCGGCCTGCTGAAAATCAACGGGCGCGCTAACAAGGCAGACATCCCCGACGAGGCCAAACATCCGGTCGTACTGAGTGGCCGCCACGACTTCACCAGGCTGCTCATCGCCCGGGCTCACAAGAGAGCCGGGCACGCCAATCCGGAGCGGGTGGTGAACGACCTACGCCAGCAGTATTACATCACGCGGTTACGACCCACGGTGAAAGCTGTGGCCGCGTCCTGCCAGATGTGTCGCCTGAGGAAAGCGCGCCCAACGTGCCCGCCGACGGGGGACCTGCCAGCCGAGCGCCTGCGCGCCTTTCAGCGGCCCTTCAGCCACTGCGGGGTCGACTACTTCGGCCCCATGACCGTCACGATCGGACGACGCCACGAGAAACGGTGGGGCGCACTGTTCACGTGCCTCACCACGAGAGCCGTGCACGTGGAACTGGTGGCATCGCTGACTACGGACTCAGCCATCATGGCGCTGAGACGAATGGCGGCACGAAGAGGATGGCCCGCCGTCATCTACAGCGACAACGGGACCAACTTCAGGGGAGCGGACGTCGAGCTACGGAAGGCCTATCACCACTGGCTCCCCGAACTCGCCAGGGCGGGCCTCACCTACGGGACAACATGGAAATTCATCACGCCGGGAGCGCCCAACCAAGGAGGCGCCTGGGAGAGGATGGTGCGGTCAATCAAAACCGCATTATCCACAACGCTACACGAGAAGGCGCCGAAGGAGGAAACCCTGGCCACGCTGCTCACCGAGGCCGAGCATGCGGTCAACTCCCGCCCTCTGACGCATGTGCCCGTCGACCCTGATGACCCAGAAGCATTGACTCCCAATCACTTTCTGCTGGGGTCATCGACGGGCCTACCCTTCACCGGGCCATGCGACACGGCCGACCGAAAGACATGGAGGGCAGCGCAGGGACTGGCCGACACCTTCCTGGCGCCGCTGGCTTCACGAATACCTGCCGACCATCGTGCCACGCCTCGACCACAACGGGCGCCGGGGAGAGTACAAAGTCGGCGACATAGTGATCGTCGCCGACCCCACGTTACCTCGCAACACGTGGCCGCGAGGGATCATCGAGCGCACGTTCCCGGGACCGGACGGCGTGGTACGCAACGTGGAGGTCTCCACCAAAGGCGGGACCTTTCGTCGGCCAACATCGAAGATCGTCGTGCTGCATTCTTCAACCGCACTCTCCCCGGACCAGAGGGAGAGGGCGCGCTGCACGACGGGCACGCGGCTGTCTTACTGAGAGGGCTACGAGACTCCTTCGCCGGAGGGAGGATGTTGGCGACAGGCCGCGCGCCGAAATAAAATACCACGCGGTTATCGAACACCGCGCCGCAACCAACATTTTTGTAAATTTTGTAAAAGGACCGACCAATTACAACGCCTACATTATGGCCAATCAGCGGGCGAACCCCCGCCGGGCTCGCCCCCCACGCAGGTAGACGCGGCCTGCCGGAGCGTTGTGATTGGTCGGGGCCTTCGCGCACCGGTGCGCTCGCTGCGCCCGGCTTTGTGTACATAAAACAATGGGTCGCTGCCGTATTGAGTCAGTGTGTAAGCAGCAGCGACCCAGAGCAAGCTAAAGTGAATAAAGTGAATAGTGATCCTCAAGAGTTTTCTTCAAGAGTCTTCAAGAACAATAACCAGCAAATATACAGTCCACTGGAAGAATTAAAACCCCCGTTGGCCGAATGTCAACAAGCAAGATGGCCTCTTGATAACAATTGTTGTCCTGTAAAGTAACTATTGACTCTCGAACCAACTAGATTAGCAACTGCATTTTTTTGGCCTTTAGGAGAAAATAAGGATTCAACACCAACGGATCTGTAAATGTTGTTGTCGTCTATGAAATAAGGTCGTTCAACACTGGTTTGATAATTCGCATTATAGGGCTTCTGTGTGTACTTCGAGTATATAGCATTAAGTCGATTTTCATCAAAACAAGACTCGTAAACAGGATACCATTCATTTTGAATCCTATATCCAACTTCGTAGATTCTATTGTCTTCAAAACATGTACGATTTGTGCGTTCACTTACATAGGATGGTGGATATGAACATCGAAAGCTGATGAAACTAACTGAAGCATTCAACCATGCGTTATTCGTAAAGTATTCTCCTTCATCACAAGTTATAGTCGCGGTGATTTCTTCATGATTCATGTTAGGGTGGTACAAGTGGCCAGATCCTTCGCAACTTAATGTTAAATTTTCACCTCTCGTCATATCGACATTTCCATGTCCGTCTGTTGGTTCTAGAAGTCTTCCATCCTTAATAATGACTGGCAAAGGCTCTCCAAAATGATATCTTGAATTAAGATGACACCGATGAACTTCTTCAACGTTAAATATACACAGATATAGCCAATAAAGCTTTTTAAACATTTTGTCAAATTTTTTTAATAATTTTTAGTATATAAGTATCTATAATACAGGAAATTTTAGTTTTATTTTTGTTATTTTAATATCTGACGTTGTAAAAAAATATATTGTCATATGTATGACGCTATTATTGTATTGTGAAGACTCGAACCTAGATGCAAACAAAGACCGGGGCAGTATAGAAATAGGGTTCTTATAAAAAAGCAAATGGTTAATAATATTTAAATATTAACAGTCAAAGATTATAATATTTATAATTGATGAATTTAGAATCTTTAGATATAATAAGGTTTCGATATTGTCAGTCAATTTAAATAATCTACCAAAATGCAAGAAAAATTCTAATCAAGGCAATTTCGACTCACAGTCAAAATAAAGGCATAAACTGTTTGAAACGTTCCTAACATTTACATTTTCTTTTATTGTTTATTTTCTTGTTTGTTTTTCTTTTTATAATTTACTAGCTTTTGCCCGCGGCTTCGCCCGCGTGAATTTCCCACGGGAACAGTGCTTTTCCCGGGATAAAAAGTAGCCTATGTGCTATTCCAGGTCATTATCTACCTCTGTACCAAATTTCATCGAAATCCGTCCAGTAGATTTTGCGTGATTGAGTAACAAACATCCTCACAAACTCACAAACTCACAAATTCACAAACTCACAAACTCACATCCAAACTTTCGCATTTATAATATTAGTATGGATTTAATAAAAAAAAAACAAAATAATATTTGTACTCAAAGTAAAGTAATAATAATTCAAGTAAATAAATAATGCTCAATTTTATTTTATGAGACAAATTAAAACCGACAAGAAAGTTTTTTTAAAATATTAAATATGAACTATACTTAAAAATATTGGTCATTATAATAAACACAGATAGTGCGGAACGATTGATCTGGAAATTCACTGGATATCAAAAGATAAAAAGCCAAATTAAATTGTGGGGGCGCCTATTAAATTTATGCCCTAGCTTGGAGAAAATATCCATTCCAGTTTTTAGAGGGGAATCCCAGGGCATAGCTACGTTTTTAAAATTCTGACAATTGATTTGAAAAAGACAAAGACAAAAAGACATTTGTTTTTTTTAATATTCTGCTTTATATCTGATAATATTTTTTTATAAATAACTAAAAAAACTGATAACAATTATGTAAATGGTAAGTAAGTACAAAATATGCCTCCCTAAGTGTCGTGCAGTAACTTAGCAAGAAATAGTGTTTAAATAAGAAGCTAAACCAGCTATAAACGCGATCCCGTGCAGCTCGTTTCTTCCAGCTTAATCCGAGATATAACCCCCACCACCCCCTTTTCTAAGACCGTGATTGATGAGAGTGAACGAAATGCTCGCGCTTGCCGGAATTGAAATGTTTTGTATGGACGATTAATACAGTGCTACAGATGTTTAAACTTCGTTTCACTTATTGAACTTTAATAAGCAGCAACTTTTCATTAGAATTACGAAGTCTTAATGGGACATATTGTGTCTGACGGTAAGCTACAGTAACAGGTTTCATCTAGCAGATCAATATACTTATAGCCTCTCCACGTACATCACCGGCAAAGTTTTTGGAACAAAATATATTTTATTTCCACCAAGCGGCTATTTCCTCACGTCGCCGATATCCGGCGGCGCTGTCAGGTCTCCGGAACTTGATACTGTCACCGCCTATACTCGGTTTTCTGTCTCGCCAGTTGTACCATGACGATATTTCCTATTTATTTAAACTTGAAATAGTGCCTTGTCTGATTATTCTGCTTTAGTATGGCTGCAATATCTTCAATTATACCTACTTAGACATTTTTTTTATCAAATTATTTTTGTCATTGCAAAAAGAAACGTTTCTTATTTCTGGTAGCTATGGATTGATATAAGCGATTACAAATAATTATAATATAAATTATACTCGTTACAAAAATATATAACACTCTGTTCTCAAAGTGTTTAAAAACATAAATCACTACATGGATATTTTATTTATTTCATGTCAAATTTTATTGGTTACTAGCTGCGTCCCGGGGCTTAGCTTCCGTGGGAATTACGGGATAAAAAGTAACCTATGTAATATTCCCGGTATTTTTCTACCCGTATACCAAATTTCATCGAAATCCGTTTAGTAGATTTTGCGTGATTGAGTAACAAATATCCTCACAAACTCACAAATTCACAAACTCATATCGAAACGTTCGCATTTAAAATTATTAGTAGGATTATTAAATAAATAAAGTATAAAGAAATAATTTTAGAAAATGTTGTATCTGAACCAATAGATAAAAACAAATCATTTATTGTATATACATTAGGTCATACTACAAACTATTTTGCTTGCATGGCGCCACGCGGTCTGCCTACTTTTATGCGTTGAGAGGCTTCAATGGTTCCTACCATACCATAATGTGAAATTTCCTGATTGAGCTTTGGATAATATTGTTTATATTATATATCTTTTACGTTATCTAACTTTTGTACGGAATCGTTGCTCTGTAAGTTATTTTCTGTAATTACATTCAACAAAGAACCAGCAACGGGAGTTTCGGCATCAAAAGAACAAATTGATTTGACCTTTATCAAAACCAAATGCTCTTCATACACAAACCTTACAAATAAACGTGAATATTTAATGGGAGAATTTATCACAACGACCTTGACAGGATCTTTCAACTCAAAAACAGCTTCATTCAGAGGATCTCCCTGATGTATTTAATCCCTGTTAAGGCTCATAAATTATTCAGTCTCATTTTGAGCCTCGTCTAGGGAGATCTACTGCGGAAACCTGATGAAGATCCTAATAATAATATAAAAGCGAAAGTTTGGATGTGAGTTTGTGAGTCTGTGAGTTTGTGAGGATGTTTGTTACTCAATCACGTTAAATCTGCTTGACGGATTTCGATGAAATTTGGTATACGGGTAGAAAAATACCGGGAATAGCACATAGGATACTTTTCATCCCGAAATTCCCACGGGAGCGAAGCCCCGGGGCGTGGCTAGTATTTTTATATTTTATGTCGAAGCCCTTAACTCCATTTGTATAATCGACTAGCTATTTATTAGTGTGACTGTTAAGCATGTGTAGTGTGATTCAAAGTGTCTCTGCGTAGTAATGTTCAGTATTGTAATAGCTAGCTAACGGCTAACTGTACATGAAAATAGTTTAGAGGGATAATAATTGTTACTTACTAACAACCCCTCGCACCTAATCCCTACCACCTATAAACTGTTAATAAATCCTATCTAATATTATAAATGCGAAAGTGAGTTTATTTGTTTGTTTATTTATTTGTTTGTTACCCCTTCACGCTTCATCATCAGTTAAACGAATCTTCCTGAAATTTCGCATACACATAGAAGTACTGAGAAGGACATAGGGCACCTTTAATCCCGGAAAAAAGCCATTGCGGGCGAAACCGCAAGCAAATGCTAGTACGTGCGTATATAAATAGTCAAGGAAGTCTAATACCATGAGACCTAAGACTTTAGATGGAAAGTGGGAAGGAAGATAT
>CM031569.1:512722-596693 GCA_018467065.1 Ephestia elutella
GGAGGTCGGCCAAAACTGGTTAGCTTAACAAGCTAATTATCTTAACTAATATTATAAATGCGAAAGTGAGCTTATCTACTGAACCAATCTTCCTAAAATTTCACATACACATAGAAGTACTGAGAAGGACAGGCTACTTTTCATCCCGAGAAAAAGCACTGTTCCCATGGGAATTTCATACGGGCGACGCCGTGAGCAAAAACTAGGTAAAAAATGAAAAACACGACTGACAACTCAATGTCACTCGAAGGAATGCAAGGAATCTAAAAATACTGTCATATCAAAATCTGTTAAGCCGTTCAGGACTTATGGTGAAATAAAACTTACATTCACTCCTTTTTTGGTCAGTCGTGTAAAAAGGGATTTTAGTCCATATTCAAATAGAGAATAGAATCCGCTGCGTGACGGCAACTCGCGCCTCTGTCGCCTGTTGGCCGGCCTGTCTAGCGATTTGTGTACCTTACCGTTACGGTAAGGAATTATGAATCAATATACGGTAATACCGTATATTAATTCATAATTCATTTATTTGCAAAACATGAGCATAAAGATGACAAAAAAATGTGCAGTTAAACATGTACCCAGTGTGGGTGTAGCAAAATTAAATTAAATTCAAAATTAAATACTATAAAACGATGTCTTTAAAATTAAAATTATTTCATCAAATCTTTAATTATTTACAGTCAAATTAGTCAAAATTAAATTAAATTAAATGAGGTCAAATTTAATTATTCTATTTTCGGCATGCGATAGAGACATTTTCAACCATAAGTTATCTTGTCATTTAAAAATTCTTCGACAGAGTAATATGCTTTTGAGATTAGTAATGTATGTATGTATTTGTATTAACAGTATTTTTCATGACTATAGTATACTATTTGAACAATCTATTAAATTCAGTGAGCGGAGTTTCATAGTCCTATGCGGCATGTATCGGACGCCAACTAAATAACGTGTCTAGTCTATGCCACTTCTATTCGGTTTATATTAATTCAAATTCTATGGACTGAACAGATGATATGCACCAGTCTTTATGGGACTATTGTTTGTTTGTTTGAGTTGTTTGTTTCAATGACGAGCAAAACTGATTTAGTGTTTAATCAAAATATTCGGAAACTCATTGGATATAGCATAATTTAGTGTTTTGTGAGTAGACACAACACTATTTTATGATTTTTAGAAGCTCATTAATTAACAAACATTCAAGTATTTACTTGTAATAATGATCAAAATAACATGTACAGTCGGGGGCAAATTTTAAACCTGATAAACCTGAGGTAGGATTCAGTGAGGAAGAGGGGTCGCATCCGACTGTACACAGTATTGGTAAACTAATCAAAACATATAGTTTACGCATAGATTTAGAAGTTTATATACAAACATAGATCATTTACATATATTTATAATATTGTTATTATTTTTAGGGTTCCGTACCTCAAAAGGTAAAAACGGAACCCTTATAAGATCACTTTGTTGTCCGTCTGTCTGTCAAACTTTTTTTCTCAGGAACGATTAAAGGTATCAAGTTGAAATTAATACCAAATACTCGGATCCACGGTCTCTTTCAGCAAAAAAATAATCAAAATTATATGTCAACGCAATCAAGAGATATTACCGTAAATATTGCGAATTTGCACATATTTTGCGATTTCAGGCAGCAATCAAAACCTATGGGGTACTTCCCGTTCACCTAAAATTATGAAATTTGGCAAAAAGCAAGGTCTAACAGTACTTATACAGGAATAAATCTGAAAGTTGCAAATATGTTGTTGGAAGTCTGATAAAAAGTGTTACAAACTTATTTTTGCGCTGGATTCAGTACGAAATTAGGGATCGAACTGCAAAGTTAAGTTTGTTTTTGAAAGTAGTTGGTTTTTTAGTTACAGCTATAATGAGAGATGTTTTTGTGTACGGAACCCTCGGTGCGCGAGTTTGACTCGCATTTGGCTTGTTTTTTTTTTAAAGAAAATACATTTTCCATCAGCTCACACTACGTTGATCAAAAGCTGAGTGTACAACTTTAATGGCAATAAAACTGACTACACTCAAAAAAAATTCTAAACGCAGTGACAAAAATCCCTTAACAAATGGGAGCCGTCTACGGACCACAAATACATCGACAGAACAAATTTAGACTCTCAATGACAAATGAACTTTGTCACCGGACTTTGCCGCTTCGTATTAATAATTTGTTCTTTCAACTCTGTCTCAAACGTTGTATACATGACAATGCTCCTTTGTCCTTACATCTAAGGTGATCTCCTCTATTACAAAGGAACTTCGTCACTGCGTTCGTGTTCACGTTGTCAGTATGACAATTTTCCTGTAGCTCCTCGTTAAGACGGTGTCAATTTGACAGGACGAATTGGGACGTAAGTCAACGGCGTGTTGTCACTGTGACAGTGTATAGATGCTACTTTGTCCCTACGTTTAAGTGGATAAGCCTATAATACAAAGGTACTTTGTTGCTGCGTTCTTGGAACGTTGTCAGTATGACAACATTCCTTTGGCTCCTCGTTAAGACGGTGTCAATTAGATAAGACAACTAGTCCTCAGTGTTTAAGGTATATTGTCCGTAAGTCAACGGCGTGCTGTCACTGTGACAGTATAGGCTGTCCCTACGTCTTAGGCGATAAGCCTTTATTACAAATGACATTCGTCACTGCGATCTTGGCACGTTGTCAGTTTGACAACGTTTCTTTGACTCCACGTTAAGCGGTGCGGCATTTTGACAACATAACTTTGGCTCTTCTATTGTTACTGTGACAGTGTATTTTGTCCTTACGTCTACGGCGTGTTGTCGCTGTGACAGTGCTTTTCTGCCCTTACGTCTACGGCATGTTATCATTGTAACATTGTTTTTCTGTCGTTAGGTCAAAGGTGTGTTGGCGCTGTGACAGTATTTTGCTGTTATTACGTCTTCGATGTGTTGTTGCTGTGACAGTGTTTTTCTGTCCTACGTCTACGGTGTGTTGTTACTGTAACAGTGTTTTGCTGTCCTTACGTCTAGGGTATGTTGTTGCTGTGACAGTGTTTTGTGTTCCTACGTCTACGGTGTGTTGTTCCTGTGACAGTGTTTTGCTGTCCCTACGTCTAGGGTATGTTGTTGCTGTGACTGTGTTTTGTGTTCCTACGTCTACGGTGTGTTGTTACTGTGACAGTGTTTTGCTGTCCCTACGTCTAGGGTATGTTGTTGCTGTGACTGTGTTTTGTGTTCCTACGTCTACGGTGTGTTGTTACTGTGACAGTGTTTTGCTGTCCCTACGTCTAGGGTATGTTGTTGCTGTGACTGTGTTTTTGTGTTTCTACGTCTACGGTGTGTTGTTACTGTGACTGTGTTTTGCTGTCTCTAAAATAAAAGAAAAAAAAATGATTAGGTCACTTTTATTGTCTAACAATTTTTCTTAAAAAAACAGAATAAAATACAAGATATTATTTCTGGAAGAAATCAAAAATTAAAATTACTACAAATACTTTGAATACTTTTCTTCAGCATTATACAAAATATTAAAAGTAACTGGGTAACCTCATATACAATTTTACCACCAGAAGGTCGCCATACACTTATCATCTCCGCACACACATAGTTCCGCACACACATAGTTCACAATCGTGGATGTAAAACAGAGTAATGCTGTGCGAAATAAGTGTGCATCAGAATGACTGGCCAAAATAACCGAACCCATTAAAAAAATATTACTAAAATTTAATACCTATTTGCTACTATTAGATACCTTTGTTTAAATATCCAACCTAATTAATAAACGAGAAAATCAATTTAAAAAATAGGCATTCATTCTGACGTCAAGATGACCGCCCACACTTAGGATTTCCACGAAAGTGCTTCGAAATTTCAATTCGAAATTCGCCTTTACAAAACTTTAAAATTATATTTAGGTACGAAATAGGTACTGAAGTTTTGTAAAGACGAATTGAAATTTCGAAGCCCTTTCGTGGAAATCGTAAATGTAGGCAGTCATCTTGACGTCAGAATGACTGCCTATTTTTTAAATTGATTTTCTCTATTATTCATTAGGTACCAAATATTTAAAGAAAGGCATCAAATAAATCTATGGACTCTACATTTTAGGGAAAATATGTAATTCCTATCTCTATATAAAGCAAATAACCATATTGAATAGAGAAATATAGTTTGATTCTATGAACATTAGCATACAATATTAATTAAATTAAACTAAACTCTTTCCACAAGTAAACAAACGACTGTGTTATTTACTTGCGGAGAGGGAAAGAAATAAGTAATACTTTTAAGGGTTGTTGTTATGTTGTCGGTACTCTGCGAAATAATTACACCGTAAAGGCCGGCAATACCTCCATCATAACAACGCCAACACAAATACATAAAACAACGACAAACTTACAACATTGTAAACATCAATATACAATATTAAATGACTTAAACTAAACTCTTTCCACAAGTAAACAAACGACTGTGTTGTTTACTTGCGGAGAGGGCAAGAAATAAATAATAATTTTAAGGGTAGTTGTTATGTTGTCGGTACTCTGCGAAATAATTACACCGTAAAGGCCGGCAATACCTCCATCATAACAACGCCAACACAAATATATAAAACAACGAAAAACTTACAACATTGTAAACATCAATATACAATATTAAATGACTTAAACTAAACTCTTTCCACAAGTAAACAAACGACTGTGTTGTTTACTTGCGGAGAGGGCAAGAAATAATACTTTTAAGGGTAGTTGTTGTGTTGTCGGTACTCTGCGAAATAATTACACCGTAAAGGCCGGCAATACCTCCATCATAACAACATAACAACGCCATCATAATTTTGGAGACTGTTATGGATTGCCAGGTAGTGACGCCGATATGAATTAAATAAGCTGTAAGATCCGGAGCACCCTGGGCTTGCACAGGAATATGTAACTATTACAGATTTATGATAGAAGTCCATGTGAGATTTAAGACGCTTAAAAGAATTGAAAACTAAATTGCATAAACTGCATTTTATCTTCATCTTATATAAGCAACTCTTACCAATATTCTATTCTGAGTAGATAACTTAAATTAAGATATATTTAATTAAGAATTAATTTAATTAAGAAAGATGTTGTAGCGAAGAAATTTCACGTTCTTCACTCTATACTCATATTGCCGGTCTATAAAATAAATATCGTCAAGAAACATTCTACAAATTGAGCATTAAATATATCAACGCAATTAAATATACCGATATCGTTATGTAATACTTAGCTTATTAATAAAATATGATATCAAAAATAAAGGCATAGATACATTTGAAAAAAATATTTACCAACATTAACTGTTTAGACCAGCAATAGCTGTTTTGAGGGACAATCTTGAAAATGTTGACTGACTAAACGTCTTTTACAAAGAAATTACAAAGATATTTTTTATAGTGGTTTCCTTAAAATGGTATACGTTTCAGGAGGAGTACCGTGGCCAATAATGGCAAAATGACATGGAGAGCGATTTTGAAGACTCTCATATTTAATATATAAAACCGCTAACTCATTCAAGTCTGGCTCATTGACTTGGTATGCATAGTAATGGTCATCAAATCTAATAGTTTTTAATTGTTGAGCTTTAAAGCCTAATTGTTTACAATCGTATACATATACGGTGCGTAGCCGTGCAAAGTGAACGTTATCGGATTCTACTTTATTGACAATTATAGAATTTTCTTTATAATGTGCTGAAGATGCTGTAGCCCATGAAGCTTTTTTAATTTTGTTTACATCACTCCAGCCAAATTCCTGTGCAAGTACACGTCCTTCAGTCTCACCAACATTAGTTTGGACGCCATGAGACAATTCGCAATTTAAGTTTTCTCTATATAATACATCATTCAATTTGAGCTGATGTCTCCTTGCGGTGGTTAAAGTCATATTCCGCCTATTGTTTGAAGATTTCGATGACAATTTATTTGGTCGGTGCTTGGCCTCAAATCGCATTGATGATAGATGGATCAATGGGCCAAATCTTAATACTGCAGACGGGTAATGTACCAAATTGTGAAATTTCGGAGTTATATTTTTACTAAATAAGTTGGTGTACATTTGGCAAAGTGTTGCTATCATATATTCAAAGTAATGTAACTTTTTAGTAAAAAATGATTCGGACATTACAATATCTAGAACAAGCATCAGTTGGGTATAGATAGCCCAATACTTATTATCTCTGGGAACTAAGTCACCAAACATTATTCCAAAGTACCTGCAAAATGTCATCATTTCTGATGCAGCTAAACGAATGTTGCCTTTACGTAAATGTTCCATTGATAAAGTAACCGGAGCATCGCCCTTGTCAGGGCCAAAATCAAAAGAATTTATTTTGTTGTTTACAAGGTTTATACCAAAAAAATGACATTCATCAATTAAAGCAACAAGCAGTGAACTCATGATGTACTTCATTACCCCTTCGGACCAATCATGCATTACATCAAAGCCAATTTGACTGAAAAGGTGGAAATTATCAACACTTAACCAAATACATTCCTCCTTTACACCAGTCAGAGAAGGGTTATTTAAATTTAAATCGTTTTTGTAGTTAGTCATATTTCTTAGTAGGCGATCATCGTTATAAAATTGGTGTATCATGTCTTTTTTATTAATTTTACACATTCGACAAGGGAAGTTACTAGAGAAACTTTCGTTAAAACCTGTTATAGAATGTATTCCTAAATTATCTCCAAGAATCAGACCTAATTCAAAATAGATAGTTCCTTTAAAATTGGGATGATCAAAAACGATTCCATTCCGTATTAAATAATTTAACTCGTCAATCAAAGGTTGAAATATAATGCGGTTTCCAAATTGTACTCGATCTGATGAATGATATAGTAACGTCAAAAATATGCTAGACAACTGTGATACATACTTTGGGGGTAGGCAAGGTATTGATATGTAGGCTGCTCCCATCTTATGTATAGAACTATGGCTGCCTAAGGCGTTAAGAGGTTCAAAATCATCGACTTGGAGAAAAAGAGGCAGCACTAACTTATTTCCGTGTAATTCTCTGCGTGATCGCCACAGGGCACCTTGGACAAAATGGTTAACTACGTCGCTTACGTCGTTCGTTAACATACTAACATACTGCAAAGTTTCCTCTAAAATATTCCGCAAGAAAGAAAAGAAATGCTTTAAAACGTCACGAAGCTGAATAAAATGTGCTTCGCATTCAACCCCCTCGTATACCCTTCTCCCTTTTCTCGTAACGAAGTCAAATCTTGTACCAACAATATATTTCTGAGGTTTTATATATGTACCTACTTCTTCATAATATTTAAGCCTCTTGTGTAGTGAGCTAAATGAATTCATAACATTTCTAATTTTTTCAGAATGTTCTAAAGGCAAACCTGGCATTAAATGATTAAATAATTCCGAAAAAGTACTAAAAACGTCATCCACTACAGTTTGAGGCACTTGAGGGTTAGCATAAAGTTTTGATCCCAGTTTAGCCAATGTTTTATGGAATTCTTGAACATTTAATGTAAGTGAAGCATTAATATGCTGAATATCTGAATTCAAAATTTGAGTAGATGTTATTGAATTAGTTTCATTGGTATCAGAGTTAGTAGGCTGGTCAAAATCAACGTCCCGATCATGACTTGAATTTAATATTTGAGCTGTAGGAAGTTCTATGGCATCAGAACTACAATTTTGGAGACTGTTATGGATTGCCAGGTAGTGACGCCGATATGAATTAAATAAGCTGTAAGATCTGGAGCACCCTGGGCTTGCACAGGAATATGTAACTACAGATTTATGATAAAAGTCCATGTGGGATTTAAGACGCCTAAAAGAATTGAAAACTAAATTGCATAAACTGCATTTTATCTCCATCTTATATAAGCAACTCTTACCAATATTCTATTCTGAGTAGATAACTTTAATTTTTTCACCTAAGGTACTTCCTACCTAGGTAGTGATTCCCACCTTTGGTGAAAAAGTTTATTTGTGAGACAATCTTTCGCAATCTTTAATCAATTCTCTGATAGTAACGCTTTTTTTCGTAGAGAGTATCAAATTTAGTTACTATTTTATATACTGCCCGTTGCACAAACACCCAACACAGAGCAGCATCGCCAGCATACTCGATATCTAAAGCAAAATAAATGTTGAAGGCGGTGGTGAGTGCAGTTTTTATGTCAGAGAACTGGTACCTTACGGTCTTCGTTACCACAACTTCATATTGTGTAATATCTGACCAAGAGGCTCCAACCGCAATTATGTATGGTCCCAAGGAAATACCTTTACTTTGCGTTAAGGTCGCGCGATCATCAATACACCTTTGAATGTCTCCTGGTGAAGTAACATAGCTGATGAATGCTTCTGATACTTCGCTGCGTGCAGGCTTCCACTTTTTTCCTTTGATCTTTGTTGGTACGGGGTACTTGCTTAACCAAATATGGAATGCACCTCAGCGCAGCAACACTTCCTTGCTCTTCTCCAGCTGATAAAGATAAAAATATATAGATTAGTATAATAAAACCCACTTTTTAAAAACAAGTTTATGCTTTTTTTGATGTGTATTGAAGAAAATCGCTTGTGATACAAAGTTTAGTCTGAATTGTTATTTCATTCCATGTCTCTTTAGTGTTGGCGACAGCATGCTGGTGATCTAATTAATTAATAAACAAAATATAAACTTACTAGTTGCCAAGTCCAGCAAGCTGGTAACAGCTGACTCTGCTCTTATATGTGAACCCTTGTTAACAAGCAGCTCCAAAAGTCGTCTCTTGACTATTGGGAAATTTTCATCAAAGGAAGTTGATGCCAGAGGATAACTTTTTTCAAAATCGCTCCCCAACTGGAACAGAAAAGAAGTATGAAATAAAATGACTAGGTACTCTTCTAGGAATTAGTGTTCTATCCAAGATCATCAGTGAATCCAGGCGTTTGAATATCTATGGAAACAGACATACAATTTAAAGCATTAGAAAACACAACTTCAGATGCATATGTACCTAAATGTTAAATAACTAGAATGATTAGAACTAGTGTTGAGTATTTTTTTAATTACATAAAATGATATTTTTAAATCAAACAGTTTTTATTTTAATTTACTTTGAACATTTTTTCGTTTGACTGTACTGTTTTATTTTTAACTAGCTGTTGCCCCGCGGCTCCGCCCGCAGCATGTTTTTCATACAAATTTTGACCCCCCATTTCAGAGTCTTGGGGGTTGATTCCTGAAAAAAAAAATTTTGCCTATATTTGACCCCGGGTCTTCAACTATATTCATACGAAATTTCATCAAAATCGGTCCAGTGGTTTAACTGTGAAAGCGTAAGACAGACAGACTTTCGCATTTATAATATTAGTATGGATTTATGAGTGGTCCCAGTCGCTGGAAGAAAAATATTATTTTTTTTGTATCCGGCGACTGAGACCGCGGTCCTAGTTGATTGCGGTCCCAGTTGACGGCATCCTTTAAATTACCAAATAAGTAGGTATAAAGGATATTTGGAAATGTCATAAATATTATGCCCTACAATAAAACTACCTACACTGAAAATAATTTAAATATGTTTTCACTTACCAATTGGTGACCGGCAGGCAAACACAAGCCAGGAAACTGCTGAAAATAATCTTCGATTGGCTTTTCTTTCATAATTTTTTCTCTGGCCTTATATGAGGCTTGCCATTTTTTTAAAACTATGTCGAATGGTGATGAAGAACCTTCTAGCCATTCAATGATGTTGTCAAAGTCTTCGTCTTCCGGGCAGTTATCCGAATCAAAGGGAAGGGGTCGCACACGTTTTACACCTGATTTCCCACTGCTGGGGCTGCTGGTGCCGCTACTGCTTCTTCTTTTAGAATTACCCTCTAGGTTCAGCAATCGACGGTGGGTAATTAACCGATTATGAAGCAGACCAGAGGCAGGCAAGGCCTGCCGCTCTGTTACTCGGTATGGAACATAATAAATATCAGGGTGTTCAGCTTTAAATTGTGAGCATATTTCTTTAGCCCAACTGGACCACACTTCTTGTCGAATAGTATCTTTGATACTCGGTAATATGCGAAGTTGATGTTCAACTATCAGTTGCACCAGAGCTTTTCGCTCTCTGGGAGTGAGAAAATTTTCTTCTTTTTTTGCAGCAAGGACTTTCCAAAAGTTGTAAGTTCTAACAGTTGTCTGAGGGGCTTTCTTTCTTCGAGAGGGCCTATTTCTTGGATAAATTGCCACTCTTCATCTACCCAATTCTGAAATAGACAAAACATTATGAGTAAATCAGACAATAGTAACCACAAAATTTTGGAAATCTCGAGTAATAGAGAACTTGGTTTATATTAATAACTAGCGACTCGCCCCAGCTACGCATGGGTAGAAAAGTATAGTAGATTGGAGGATTGAGGGGGTGAGGGGCGGTACGTAATCACCGCCTTAAAGCAGACACAATAAGGTTACTTTTCGAATTTTCTATAATTTGTGTTTTTGCTAGCGAGTTTTCGTTAGGCTCTTAGGGTAATTATTTTTGAGGTTTTTCTTTTAATTATGATAAAACACTAAACATATTTTCAAAAATAAGCCAGTATGGTTGTAAATAAATGAATTATTTATTTGATACTTTAAAAAAATCTATTGTTATCGCTTAAATTACGGTGATTTTCGACGATAAAGGAAAAAAACAGGTTTATGTATTAATATTTTTATCTAATTTTATTTGTAATTTGATACGGTTTAATTCTAGTTTAGTATTTTTCTCTTTACATGATATTTTTCCTGCTTCTCTACTTATAACCTATGATTAGCACTTGACGTTTAAAGACAGTACGTTTTTGGAAAATCCTGATTGGGTATATAGCCTATAATGTGTATAGTGAAAAAGAATGAGCTTACTGTGAAAGTATTCTGTGTGCAGCTGCCGCTCGGACCCGGCTCAAGCAATTTCAGATCAATGATTTTGCTTCCAGGCGGACAAGTTGCGATGGCTACAGGCTAATGAATGAAAAATTATTCATTAATTTAATTTGTCATTTATAGTACTAAATTAAATGGTCCCATAGTCTTTTGATCCCTACATGACAGTATGACTGATAGGCATAATTTGTTTTTTGATATTTTAGTATTATTTGCCGGCAAAATTTTTTCAAAATCTGTGATTTAATTTTAGAAAAATCTCCAAAAGTAATGGATGGTCTCCTAGTAATGTTCGCCTGTAACACCGTGTGTGTAACATCCATATTATGAAACTTTATTCAACAAAACTTAAAAACTTCCAAGTTCAGAATTTTTATCGCAAAGCACTAGTTACTTACATTTTAAATTTAGAACAACAATTATTTGTACGCAATTTTTTTTATTTTTATTTTGTATACTTTTCCGGGATTCGAACCCAGGACCTTGCAATCTACGGCTGAGCAAAATAAAATTCCCCACATTTAAATTAGTCAACCACTATCAAAGCTACAATGCCACAGAGACACAGAGTCTTTACATTTATAATATCTTTTAGGTAATAAAAGTAGGTCTTGTGGTAAAAATTAAAAGCAAATGAAACCAAAGAAGATTTCTAGCATTAGGGAAAACCGAAACAAAATATTTTACTTACCGGCACAGACTTTTGATTTTGAACGTCAATAAGTTCCACAGCACTAGACGCTGGCGAGGGGATGGAATTTATGTCAGCCTAAAACACAAAGTAATTGGTCATATTGAGAACTTTAGAGAATTCCTAGCTTACAACTTTTTGACAGATTTTTCAGTAATAATTGCTGGCTGCAAACGATGTTTGGGAGCATTGGCCCCCAATGACAAATGTATATAGGTAAATATCAGTTTTTGGTTTGAACAGCAAGCATCTATGATTGATCAAATCTTTATATTCTAAAAAATTAATTCAAATGTGATTCTGACCAAAGGCAAAATAGGTAGGTAATCAAAATAGTTTACCCACCAGCAATGAAGGAGACTTTAGGAAGCGGTCACCAGTAATCTCAAAGCTAATGCTTGAAGCAGTAGATGTGGGATCAATGTTTTCTGTTTCATCCTGAAATGCATATTAAAGTCGTCATGCTTTAAAAATATTGTAAGAAGCATTAAAGCAATAATTATTTCTACAATTTTAGAATTCATATTTTGGTCATTATTTGTTTTTGCAACTCAAATCATTGTCTTATGCAATATACATTAAATATACAATGTAAACTGCACCTACCACAAATATACATAATGAACACCAAACCATTATGGGGCAAATTTACATAGGTACATGCAAATTGCAATGTAATAGATATGCTGCTTACAGCATCTTTTAGAGATGAATAAGGCCACTGATGATGATGCTTTCACATTTTTAGCTTAATTATTGCATGTACTTTAATTTAATAAACAATACAAAATAAAATTATAACTAAACAAAGTCGGCACAAACCTTCCGATACAGTTCTATAGCATTCCGCAGTTTTATTTTGTCTACCATACGGTTTGAGACCAGTTCCCTTAATTCACTGTCATTCGCTAGCAACAAAAGTTTTAATTCCATCCCCTGCTCTGAAAATTTGTTAATTGTTACCCAAAAAGCACATGCAAAACAACACACACCAAGCGAAGAATGAACTAGTTCATTATTCATTCACATTTCCCAGGCCATTTCACCAGGGATGGTCGACCATAGATTAGTATACATACACAAAAGAAAGTACAGATTCAGTACAGACAAACCAGCACCAGAAAAAGTTATGGTGCAATAAAAATTTAACAGTTTTTTGAGTGGATATGAAGTGATTAGGTAAATCACTACTGGAAACTAGAAATCCACAGCCATGACATCTTTCAGATAGCACAAAATGTGTTATTTTCCAAGGCCATGTCATAGTGTGAAGTAATGATAAATCATATTTGGTTAAAAACTTGTCCACATCTAGAACTATTTGTGCAACCATGTTAGTTCAGTAGGAGGGTATCTAAAATACATATAAATGTTATAAATAAATAGTTACAAGTAGGTTTGTATGTACCACAGACAGTTTCAAATTTTACCAAGGTAGACCTGTGACTTACTTTTCAGGCTCGGTCTGACTAAACTGGCTGTGCCATCCTACTACACTTAGTTTCGTTATAACATTATATCATAGTATCTGGACGACCGAGGTAATTGCTCATTTTTACCTACCTTTTTTTTGAAACTGTCTTTGGTACGTATGTACGTACATACCTACCAACCAATTAAAAATAACATTTAAACACACACAAAAACGACAATGTACCAGCAAGCAAATGTTTGGGTCTTTTTTGTTTTTTTATGTTAAATAAGCATGCGCTTGACCGCAATCTCGCCTGATGGTAAGCGAAGATGAGATCTAAGGTGGACGGCGCGTGCTCATACGCCGCCGAGTACGGGCATGCAAATTATAAACTAAGTACCTACCTAGAACACAAGGAGTAGTGCGTTTTCTCAAGAGACGACGCGACAGAAAGTTCACCCACGTAATGAAACATGTGCGTTACACGGATCTACGTAGAAATTTTTAGCGGAAAACGAGTCGCTAGCTAGCATCATCAGATTTTGTAGCGCGCCGGGGATGTTTACTGAATCGCACACAGATAGTTTTGAAGCCATCATACGAAAAAGAACAGCATCCCATCACTAAGTAAGAGATCCGTGTCATGAATCTGACTGTCGTGTCTCGTGCCTCGTGGAAAATGCAGAGTATGTAAAAGTAACGTGGAAAATGCACCCACTGACGGGGAAAGTCCCGTTGTTAAACTGGTAACTGTTACCAGCGGCACTTTAGCAATTAGAAATCCCAAAGAAAAGATAGAAAAAGGTATGTACTTACCACTCAGGTAGTCGTATAAATGGGACAAATTTGCCCCATCTAAAAACAATTTTAGTTCCGAGCACATACTCATCAATAAAATAAAAATACTTTAATTATTATTATAATTAAACAACTGATAATTAATTTCGCGTTTATGTAGGTATAGTCGTCCGGTCCAAAATGTTCAGAACGAATTTTAAATATCCAACCGACCATAACACCGACCGAACGCGAGCTGTGTCAACTGAATCACTGACTGATGTTTGTGTGTGTTGCCAGCAGTTAACCATAAAAGTACCAAACCAAATCCGAAAAATAACCTGGATTATCACTTTTTACCCGACTGCGTCAGAAGGAGGGTAATGTTTTTCGAGCCTATGTATGTATGTCCTTTTCTTTGGCACGCCCTAAAGCTCAAACGGCTATAGGATTTGACATATGAGCCTATAATTTTTTTTTAAATTGGTGCCAGCTGGTGCCGGAACGTGGCGCGACGCGACGATACCTAAACTCTTTTTGGCGATAGTTTGGCGGTTTAAGTCGCCATTTTTTATTGTAAAATGTACTGAACTAATAACTAAGTACCAATAGAGCCCGTGCGAAAAGAGAACCACTAGTGTGGCGTTTTGGCTCACATCTATACAATATAATAAAACTGTAGAGAGGTCAATTCTGTACATTGAATATTAACTTAAAAAAATACTACTAGGGGTCTTCATACAGGTAACAGAAGCCAAAAATATGATGTTTTAAATTTTCTGTCTGTGTCTGTCTGTTGTTCGCTTTTCACACAAAAACTACTGGACGGATTTGAATGAAACTTTTTTTGTTGTATAGCTATTAAGCCTCGGCAACATATCGATGGCTTAGAGTGAAAACCTCGGATGTTTCTTTTGCCAAAAAGAACACACATCCGAGGTTTTTACTCTAAGCCATCGATATAGGCTTTAATAAATATGGAAATGGTGCCATAACAAAAGTTGTTCAGCCTGATGAGCACTTTTCACTAAAATTGAAGATCTGGAACATCTGATGAAGAACTCCACGAGACCAGCTATACTATAACATATATGGAAATGGCACCTTAGCAAAAATCGTTCAACGTGATGAGCATTTCCTGCTGACGTATAAAAATTGAAGATCTGGAACTAAATAATTCTGGATCTGATAAATAATTCCAAGAGACCAGCTACACAAACATATATGGAAATGGCGCCTTAGGTAAAGTTGATTAATCTGATGAGCGTTTTCTGTAGACGTATAAAAATCGAATATCCGACACATCTAAAGAAAAACTCCAAGAGACCAGCTCAGCTACACTAACATATGTATTTATGTAGAAATTGTGCTTAAGCAAAAAGTTGATCACTAAGCGAAACTCACGCAATTATTTAGGATTCGTTCGACCGATGATGTCTTCAAATTTTGAACTTCGATATCATCGTTTTCCCCTTTAGAGAGATGTAGAGTTGGCATGTGGCAACACTGTAACGGACAGGTAAGTAAACGTGCCGATTGGCGGTTCCAAAACCACAAGGGCCTTTGTCAAGTACTATTATTTATTCTGTGGTTTTGGGCTAACGTCAATGTACCTAAGACAAACTGACAAAGGCCTTTGTAAAAATTTTATCATCAAGGGTTTTCGTTTTTCTATAGGTATTTTTTTATTACATATTCTTGCCTGTTCAAAATTTTAAATATCGCATGAGGCAGAAGTTGCTGAAATTATCGGCTGTATGCCAAAAAGAAAAGTTATCGTAGGTACTTCTAAACTAAACCATTTAAAATTTGATAAAATTTACGAAGTATACGTTGTAGGTATTTACACTTAGGTATGTCCTTCCTTACCTAGGTAATTTTAGGGTAGGTACAATCAACTTACTATTAAAATGGCATAATGGTGGAACAAAAGAAAACATAGTAGCCCCACGTAAATTGTACCTACCACCTATGAGAACAAGTCTATGCAGCTAAACAAGCGTTTAATGCAGGCTGTACATAATACCTATACCTATATGTATGTACAAACTCTACACGTTATGTATTCAATTTGTTCGACAATAGCTTACTTATGTGTAGGTAACTAATACCTAATCGTTATTCCTCTATCAGGTAGGTACCCTCGACAGCTAGAGGCTCCCAAACTACCTACTTGAAGATCGTGTGTTGGGAGCCAGTGGATTCTCCTATCTATTTCACTTTCAGAAATACCTACTACCTATACATACAACAAGAAATAAAAATCCTTACTATATACATATATCCTATACTATTAAACGTGCAATATTTGTGTATAAATTTATTTGTACTCGCGTTTTCGAAAACGGCTCCTAACGATTTCTTTGAAATTTTAAACATAGGTACTTACATAGTCAAAAATATAATCTAGCTATTAGGTTCCATGTCTGGGAAAATTCATTTTCCCGAGCGTAGCTCGGTCGCCCAGGTATTATTATATATTATTTTATATATAATATTAAATATTTATATATATTATTATTTGTTATTACATATTTATATTATAAATGTGAAAGTAACTCTTTCTGTCTGTCTGTCTGTCGCGCTTTCACGCCAAAACTACTATGAAATTTGGTACACAGCGCACAGTCTAGATCCTGAGAAAAGATAATATACTTAGCTAGCAGACAGTACCTAGGTACTGTCTGCTACTTTTTAATGCGAAAAAAAGGGTTGTAAGGAATTTAAAGTGGGGGATTAAAAATAAATGAGTCTAACATCACCTCGCACAATGATTTCTCAGGTTTGTTTAATGTAGTTAACACCTGCACATCAAAATCGAATCTGGCTACCTCCTACAGCCTAACCACACAGCTTATTTTTTATTTCATTACATTTTACATACATCCCAAAACATTACCCTTCTCGTTTAGCAGTCGGGTAAAAAGATAATTATTTTGTAAAATTTGCCTGTGCACTTTCGTTAAAGCACACATTTATTCTAAGCAGTCTCTATGTCGTAGTGACTATCTCAAATATGTCGTAACAACTAAATCAAAATAAAATTTGACGTGGCGTTAACGCAGTAAATGAAAATAATAATTTATAAAAAATCTGTCATTTTGTCAAATTTGATTGTGCACCTGCGTTAAACCACACATTTACCCATTATCAGATTCTAAGCCTGTTATGTTGTAGTGAATAACTCCTATGTCGTAGTATCTAAATCAAAATAAAACTTGACGTGACGTACACAGTAAAGAAACATAATAATGTTGTAAGAAAATACTCTGTCATTTGGTTACAGTTGCTTGTCTACCTGCGTTATAACACACATTTAACTATTAACGGATTCTAAGCCTGCTATGTTGCAGGGGCTAAGTCCTATGTCGTAGTGACTATATCAGAATTAAACTTGACGTGGCGTACATAGTCAATAAACACAATACTTTTGTAAAAAAACACTTATGTCACTTCGTAAAAGTTGCTTGTGTACCTGCGTTGAAGTACACATTTACCATTAACAAATTTTAAGCCTACTATGTCGTAGTGGCTACTTCGTTTGTAGTAGTGACAACTTCCTTTGCGGTAGAGACAAAATAAAAATAAGAGTTGACATGGCGTTCTAAGGAACATAGTCGTACTGACAAAAAAAAATTCGACAAAAAAGATTCAGATGCGGAGTTTATGTTTACTAAAACGCATAGTTAAAAAGCTATGTCAGGAGCACAAAAAAATCGACAATGGTATTTAACACCTTAAACGACTGATTTTTTTTTGAGTGTAGATGGAAAGTGGGAAGGAAGATAGAATAGTGCACGAGGTGCAATGTGCATTAGACAGGATTTTCCAACCACCAGTCAAGCAGACAACAAGACTGATCAGTAAACTGACGGCAATTGGTGTCTTGGCCGTATTAGGAGGTATTTGTAGATGGATTCATCAAAATCCCAGACAATAAAACTCGAAGACTCGAAAGTACAATTAAGTAGGTCTAACAATATCAGTAAGTTAGCCTTTTTTATTTTTACAACAAAATATTCCTTATTGTATTTAAACTGCGAGCATTACTCCACTTAATACTTTGTAAAATACCTTCTGCCTACACCACGCCCGGTGGTAATATACTGCAAATTGGACGCACGCGAAAAAAAGAATTTAAAACAACGCACGCCACTACAAATTATATTCCTAAGAATAGAAGCAGATAAGCTGGTCTTGTTAACACGTCAAAGTTTTTTCTCAATCTTGTAAGAGAAACAGATAAGATAACAATGAATTAATTGCACCTCTTCTTCTGAATATAGTGTAAGCGTATTAATTCAGACGGCTTTTTTGTTGTGATTGTATCTCTCAGGATTGTAACCGCTGATAAATATCGTATATTGTGAGACAAAACTATCGAATAGTTAAAGTTTTTTTATATAATTAATACTTCAACATCGGAATACCAAACTGAGTAGACGTTATTACTGTTTCCGCACATGATTAAATTTGCCAAAATCACAGTACATTGGATGAACCCAATAATTGTATTACTGCTCGGGCCATTATCCTGATTGGAGCGATCGTGGACTGTGACGTCATCACGTAATCTGACGTCACTCCACCCGGCCAATCCATTACCAGGCTTGCTTAACTCGTTAACATCCTGTCTCCATTCGTTCAAGTGTCATGTCGCTTTTAAAGAGCGGATCAAATGGAATTAACAGATCCTTGATTCGTTTTTGGTCGGTTAATTGATCTGAATGTTAATTTCTGACTTTATTACAGCTTTTTATTCCAAAAATTAGCTTAAAAATTATACCTTTTTAGTTTGGAAGGACTCATCAAGTTTTTATTTAAGTATGTATAAGATGATAATATTATTCATGGTATGGCTCGCACCTTTTTACAAGTGTTTCGAATAAAATTTATCTTTTATGATAAGCATTTTACAGTTTTCTTTTTATAGTAAACTAGCGACCCGCCCCGGCTTCGCACGTGTTATTATACATATAAACCTTCCTCTTGAATCACTCTATCTATTAAAAACCGCATCAAAATCCGTTGCGTAGTTTCAAAGATTTAAGCATACAAAGGGACATAGGGACAGAGAAAGCGACTTTGTTTTATACTATGTAGTGATTAGTCTATATTAATTTATCATTCAACTTGGCGATAACTAGAGCACAATATTTTAGAAGTCTAGTTTGCCTTCAATGAAATTAAAATAATTGTTATACAAATATGCGATTAATATGATATGGTAATTAGCTAATGCAAATTTAAGTTCTTTGATCCCGCATATCCACCATGACGCGAGATTATATTATAGGATGCATGATATTCACAGACAATAGTTATTTCATTTCGGTTTATTTCATTAACTTTAGAACGTACAAGTCCAATTTCAATGCATGTTCCTTTATGCTCTTAAGTTTGAATTGTTTATAGTGAATTTAAATTGTATCTTTAGAATACTCGGTTTCTTGTTTCGTGTTTTCTTACTATCTACGCAGTTGCTTTGTTATTCTAATGTTTCTCTCTCCGGGATGTTAAGTCACAAGCCATGAATACTTACATCGAATTACAAAGTTTATAACGTCGAGTTTGTCGTTATCTCTTAAACACTAAATACCTCTTAAACTAACCCATTATAAATTCAATTACGGCTCAAGTCTCAGACAATTTGGGGGTTTAGGAGGGGGGGGATAAACATATTGCGGGCACTCTGTGCTAAGGATCAGTAATCCGACCCATCGGACCTTTTGTTAGATATAGTCATGTGACTACGCCGAGGACTCGGGTATGAAATATGAGGTCCGGAAATATGAACCAACTATAGCCACCAGAATTCCCGCCTTTTGTTATTTAGATTTGAGCTTTAGTATATTTTTCTTGGGCAAGATATTTGCAGGAATTTTAACTATCCAATGGAACTGGTAAGACCATCGCAACATAGAGTTTATGATGGGTTTTGCTTAATGAAAATAAAAATATATTTTTTAGCAAATAAATGTTACATTATATAATGTGTACTGTCATCATCATCCCGGGAAAAAGCACTGTTCCGGTCAACATGCATTGGCACTTCTCTCCTTTCTTGTCAAATACGCTTCGCCTTATGCAAATTAATCAATATCAGCTGACTCCAAAGTTTGGCTTCCAAGGCAGCCTTTGTGAAGGCTGATAAAAGCTGGTCGCGTGACGATACCCGAGGCTTGAGCCCTCAAAGATTACTTAGCGAATTTACATAGTTTCCACTTAGAGGAGTTAACAGCTGCGACTAAACAATACTGAATAAGACGCTCCGACGAAGCCGCTACTGACGGGATACGGATATAAACTTTACAGAGTTATACTAAGTATAAATCTATAACTTATGTGCAATACTTGTATACGGCTAGAAACTAATCAAATAGGAGTGAAGACGTGAACTTATAAACGTTTTAGCTAGATTTAATAACCTCAGTAGCACTTGTTAAATATTAACTTTTTGTTTTTCTAATTACATCAATCAGTGGTATTGTAAATATAATAAGCCTACAGTAATATAAGGACTTATTTAACAATGAAAATGCAGAAGGTGGGTTATTTTAAGGGTTGAAGCCAAACATGTAAGCAGCAATATGCCAATAACCCAAGATGGCATAAACGGTACCGTTGACCCCTGAAAGGTAAGGAGAGGCGCTGCGGCCCGAAATGTGATCCTTTTGTAACGATGACGTCTTCAATTGCTTGAAATAGGACAGGTTAATCTGAGGGATTATAGAACCCATTCTATGATACAAGGTTCGAATATTAACAGGTTACGTCGACATCTATTTAATCTCACACACGTAACTATCATATTTTTGAATCTTCTAATTTGATTACTGCTATACATACAATATAATAGCTTTTAATAAAAGCAATATTCCGTTCAGAAAAGAAAAAATATACGTATTGAAATAATTACCAGTGGTATTAGTTGTTGGTATCGGAACGGAATAAATCACTTTTTTGGCACTTACAGATCATCTAAATTTGTTTTTTTTTTTTATTAATATATAAGAAACTCGATACACTTTTAGTCCATCGTCATCGATATTTAGTTTTTTACAAAATTGGCTTCGCTAAGTGTTTTCATAGAAATAATCTCTATCAAAGAGTAGGTAATCTCGTTGCAAGAGGCTTATCCCAAAGTCTGCAGAAGGGGCCCAGAGATGGGGAAAACGTCCAAATAAAATAGGCTTTTCAAAACGATTAGTTCTAGCACTATAAAATTAAATTGTTTATTCACAAAAACTTCAGAAGCATTTTTACTCGTCAAATTTCAGAATAAAGTATAATAAATTCGGCCAGCAACACGTCACTAAAGAATCGTGCTACCACTAGAATCAAAAACTACTGAAATCCATTAGACTAAAACTGGACGTTTTGAAAAAGCCATCTCTGGAGGCTCCTCATTATGGGGCTACATGTCGCTAACTTTTGTTCATTAATCTGCAGCTCCTTGCCCCAACTCCCTCGCTATCTAATGATTTTCAATTTTCACCCAGTTCCCAACTTTGTAGATTTACATTAGTTTTATTGTTCGAAACTTGTGTTCCAATTTGGTCTAATTTAAATTGATTTGAGAACTACTTAATCGTGTTCAGTGAAACTGCGTTGTTTCCATAATACGATATGTGAAGATATTGTACAGTACAAGTTCTTTTCTTTCTGACAGATTATTATGTTAAACTTTTTTTTATTCATTCATTCAAAACATATTAAATTGAAAAAGGTCAAATGTCTAGAAAATTCAATATTGGTAAAATAAACAATTTTAATTGCTTCGAAAAAATATTTTAAAAGCGTTCCAAGCCTGTATTTTAAAAAGGCAGTTAAATTTTATTCCCTTTTAACTGAATTTCAAATAGCCATCGGAACGTAATTAAAAACAACAACAACGTTTATTGAAACCCCGAAATAAAAGGTATTCCTTTGTAACGACATTTAACAAAAACATAAAGCCTAAAATAACAATTCTCATTTAAAATTTATAGAGTAGTCATAAATGAAAGGAATGAAAAAACTATAATACTTAATTAACTAATAAGTAAGTGTAGGTTTCATAAAAAGTACAAGTTTGACGGCAGTCGATAGACAAGTTGTAGAATTTTAAATTGGTTTCCTATTCACCCTCACTATCAAAGCGTAGTCTTCTTTTCTACTTGTTATCTTTACATTTTCACACTATTGTGGAAAACTTTTTAGAATTGCATTCACGTGATGCAGCGGTTATTCCGATCAACCGGCGACTGAATCGCATGCACAGATTGTTTGCAGCAAGAGAAGCGCCAAGAATCGTGAGCGTCCAATTGTATGCATTGGAAGACAATGCTTTTAAACTGATTGTATTTTAAAGAGAAGAGGTTGAATATATGGATGATGTTGTGATACAAGTCGATGGTAAGCTTATTATATGACCAGTCGATGAACATGAAAATACAGTAAACTTACGAATACATCTTCTTTAAGTACTTAATTTAAATCTATTTATCTTTTCAATATAATATGAGGTCCAATATCTAAACAAAACTGTATAAAATCCTTATTCAAGCTTTTCAATCCTAGAAGGATGAAATTGAATTATGAAAAAGAAATGAAATAAAACCGTATGGTGTTACTGCAGTTAAATCCGCCATTGTAACGCGACACGAGATCATAGTTAAGAGCCAGCTTCCCTACTGAGCGTCCCATTTCATGGCTGCTCACTGATCTCTATTGGCACATTTGCTAGAGAGATATAGGTATCTTTGTATTTCATTTAATAAATTATTTTTACATTATGGAAAAAAATCAAGGCTAATAAAGTGTATGTGATTTGTATTTGATTAGGAGGTATTTCGGTATTAAGAAATTTGTTTGTTGCCTTTATCTCTTTGAGTTTTACGGCCTTTGCCAATTATATGATCATCATCTGATGATCATAGGTTTATCGCCTGATAGACCAAAATTAAGTTCTTTGTGTTACGTTTTTAAAGTGTTAATTATTACAATAGTAACCCAATCAAATTTTGACTCTTCAGTCGCCTGTCTAGTACCTTACTAGTCAACGTTGCCGCCTCACTGTCGGTTTATTTAATACCGCGTTTATCCGCAACGCCGCCGGCCATGCCGTAATGAAAAGAAAATGCCGGAGCTAGCTGTTTACAATCTGTTGCCGTTGCTTTGTTCTCTTATTAAATGATGCTCGCATGTGTTGTCTGCAAACGTGAATGAAGGGAAATGTTCCACTGTTTCGGAGCGATTTAGGTGAATTGGCCTGGAGCGATCTCTTTATATTGTTATTACATGTTTTAACATCAATTTTCTTCATGTGTTTGGTAAAGCTTCTGAGGCAATCTCATAGCTGGCAAAATAAAAATACTTCTGAAAAATAATATTGTATTTCTTACATTTTCTCAACAAAATTTTTACTTCTTCTATGTTACCTAGATATATCAAAGGTATATACTTTAGATTTCTGCGCCATCTTATATGAGTAGTTAGTTATGTAAAAGCCGATCTCAATATACTGCATCATAAAATAATCTACAGATTTAACGCCAAAAAACCCACTATGTACAAAACTAATAAATTATCTTCTTGTTACAGTATCTACTTACTTCATTACCCGCACTCCGAGCCATGCTCAAACTAGTTTTTATTATATATCAATTATAGCCCTCCCTCTCTGTCTACAGCCGACCCGATTAAGGCATCTCCACGAAAATGAAATAAAAAGTATAAAGAATGGTCTCTGTATCCAATTTATGAGATGACGTCTTTATGGTTACAGAAAAAGTTCAGTGCTGAAAACTTACCGACAAATCTCTGACAGAGGCCTGTTATCAAGTAAACATAGTAAACTTTATCTGGATTCATAAGTAAAAGTTTCAGTTTAAAAATTATTGCTAAATACTTAATATGAAGCAGAGAGTAGTTTTGTATTGCTGTATAGTATTGACCAGGTCGATCTCGACCAGAATGGTCAATACTACAGCAATGCAAATTGTAATCTTACAATTTTTTTAGGTATGTTTACTCTTCTGTAGTTTCCTATTTCTCTGTTCTGTCTCTTGATCCTGTTAATATTATATTACTGTATCTCACAATAATTGACCGGCTTTCTGTTGTTCTTAACTTTATCGTTCTACATCTATGATTCCTTTTGTTTTACAGCCACAAACATATTAGCACAATTTCTAGCCTTGGAATGCCTTGCTTTAATTATAGGAAAGCTACATCATTGATTCTCATGTTTAAGACCTACTGTCTTCTGTTTTATTCTTATATTTATTATTCAAAACACGTGCTTATTATAATTCCGAAACTTACTATAAATAAGTACCGTACTTTCAACACCACCTATTGCTATGACTTGACTATCCAGAGATGAATTTTGAACACTACACATTAACACTTTACATTTTTATTTGAAAAAGTAAAGCATGTCATAAGGTACTTACTTAATAAATTTTTGATGCTATCACTCTGCGAGTTTCATTAATAAAGTATGAATTCGCCTTCAGATAAATTAAATAAATTATTTTACACTCAGTGACCAATGTATATAATCTCAAAAGCCTGTGATCTCAGAGATCTAGACGGAACCCTTTGGCCGAGCACCCTAGATCGGTTTTAAACCCATTCTCATTTAGTATAAGTGCCCATTTCAGCGAGACCTATGGGAACTCAACCGTGTTCGTTCATTGCTTCGAAGTAATTTGAAACAGAAACTTTGTGTCCTGAATTGTTCTGAAACGTTCTGTGCTCACCACATTCACCAGATACCGCAGCTTCTCTTTTGAATCTTAAATTATAAACTAAACTAAATAAAACTAAGTACAAATATATACGAGATATATTTGTACTTAGTTTTACTCCTTCAAACTGTGGCGAAATATTTTGATTAGTATTGTATTCATTTGTTATCGATATTGATAATGTCGAAACCGACCAATTGTTTTTTAATATACTTACCGTTTATCATTGTTGATAAACGGTAAGCATGATCAAACGTAGAACAATAAAACTCATTATTATATGTTAATAGATGAAACACTATACTTATTAATTTTAATTTTTCGATATTTTATAATTTTTTCTATAGTAGAGTCTAGCTACATATATATCTGTGGCCGTAAGTTTATACCAAAGAGAGGAAGAAGAGGTTTCCCAACTTTCATCAGATGCAGTCAAATAATCGTTTGCAAGATACAGACTTGCAGACTCCTTAATTCGATGTTAATTGAAGTTCCTTTGCATAAAAGTCCGATACTGAATTCATTCAGAGGATTTGTACTTGTTTGTTGCATTGGAACTTCCTCCGGTTGGAATAAAGGTAAAGGCAGACTGACTTATTTGCGGAGATCACGGTATGTTATACCATATGACATTTGAATTCGGTATTTTGAGAAGTTATTCAAAAACAACGAAAAATATTTTTGAAATTTATTCTCCATTGACTTAAAAAAAAACGCTTTTGTTATAACGTCTGCCTGAAAATCACTAATGTTAATAAGAAAAAATATATATAAAATTAAACTAATAATATATATAATTAATACTAGTAACTGAGTAAATTAAAATTATGGAGGGTGTAAACTTTAAAAAATATTCAAATATTAGGCTAGGTAAGTGATTGATAATACTGCATTTAGCCATCGCGCAGAAAACTAGGCAAGATCTGAACATAGACGCGTCGGTGTAATTTTTCTTTGACATAGATGATTGTGATGATGTAATGAATTTTCCTTATATCCTACTCTATAAAGATATTATATTATAGAGTAGGACTAAGGAATTTAATTTTATGTTTTATTATTTTACACAGTAAATAGGCTGCTTCTGGGTAAGCTCGCTACATATCGTAGACCTTATATTTGTCCTCGGGCTAGATTAAGGTCAAGAGAAACCCATCTTTAAAAAAAAATGTTTATTTCGTAGTGACAAATCCAATATAGTAAGAAGTCTGCGGCCGGACTTGTTGGAGCGACAGCCGGGTCAATCAGTCCATTTCATAATGCGACAGTGTGAGCGGATTACACTCGCGGTTTCGCGCTCGCTCCGAATTACACGGGCTTCGGATTTCACTGGCATGAAATGGAATTAATACGCAAATTAAATTCTTCACTGAATTCATTAAAAATGTATCATTAAGGCTATGTCATAGCACACATTCGAAAAAATTGTAATTTTTCATGAAGAAATTTTCCTAATTAGAGTTTAATTACGAAGTGGAAAAATAATACAGGACATAGATTATTATGTTTATTAAGGTTTCAATCTTGTACTTTTTAATAGAAATACATATTTTCGGCTTAATTAATTCATAAAGGCACCGAAAATTTAGAAAAATTTCAGCTTTCAAGTCATGGAACTTACAATTTTCAGCGATAACATACATATATTTTTATATAATTAGTTAATATATATACTATATTAAAGTTTTAAACGAGCACTTTTGTTTTTAGACTAATATTTTTAAAGATATTTGAGAAATAGTTACTAAATCGGTACAAAATCTGTTCTGTTCGATCCTGCCAACGAAAGTAGAACATTGTTTTGTGCAAAAAACTATCTTATTGCAACGCGCACACGGCGCGGTTAAGCGCATATGAATTTTGTTTTTTACAGCTCAGGTTGGACCTCGTCTTAAAGTTATACTCGTATACTGAGCAAATGGAAACTTACAACAATAAATCAATCAGTGTTTGTAATATATTGGGTAAAACTAAACGCAGGCGTTTCCTGTTATCGCCGCCAGGCGTTTCGGGGTTCTCACACTGCTAGCGTGGATGGCGTCGCGTGTGGTCCGCCATTGCATTGTCCAGGGCGATATCGGTTTGATTTTAATACGCGGAGCGGTCTCGCGTCTCTTGCTTGTTGTTTAGTTTGAGTGATAATTGTGAATTTCCTGTTTGTTAAATAACTATTGAATTTGTGTTTGTGAAAAACTCTGTTATTGTGACTTTTTCTTGTGAGAGGTGAACCGTGGCTGGCTGTTCACATCTGGCTGTTCCCGAGTGAAACTACGGGAAGAAATCTATTTAGTTGTTCTGGGGAATTGAGATCTCAAGGGTTAGGTAGGGTGATTAGGAATTCCCCCTTCCCGAAGACACTCAAGTTTGGATCCGAAGAGAAAGAAAATTTAGTTTGGTAAGTGTTCAATTGTAATTAATTTATAGGTTAGGTTATCATATAGGGCCCTGTAGCTCCCTTCATAAGCTACGGTGGTAGCAGACTGCGTTAAGTTAGTTAGGTTTTAGTCGGGCAAACGTGGTGCCGCGTGGAGATTTTTTCCCGGTACTTATTTTTACCGGTGGTTTTCCCGGTGAAGTTCCGGTACAGAATTCTTCCCGCCGCTTCGTTTGTCCGGATTCTCTCTGCCACATTTTCTGGCAGCAGAGCGTAGTTGCTCTGCACACTTTCTGGTAGCAGAGCGTAGTTGCTCTGCACATTTTCTGGTAGCAGAGCGTAGTTTATCTACCCTCTATTTGTTCGTTTGTAAAAAATAATTAATTGTTTGTAAAAATTATTAGATCTTTCTTAGTTTGTTTGTATAAGAATATTTGTAACCTTTTTTGTATTTGTTTGCGGTTTGTACCGTGCGTTCCGGGTTTGTGCCATTCTCATACCTACCGCGGTTCTTCGTGTAGTTGCTTGATTTTGTTGTTTTTTATTTACCTTTTGTTATTTTTTGTTTGTGACTTGACGCGATGGCGAAGGCCTCCAATGCTAGGGCGACACTCGCCAACGAATTGAGATGGTTTGTGACGGCCGGAGGACTCCTGTCCCGGAAGGACAGGGAGGGCGCCATACTGCTAAGAGCGGATCACCTCCACTCACGATTGATTAGCGCGGAAGCGGCCATGGTGGTGCTTACCGAAGCCGAACTTGCCCCGGAGGCCTACGCAGGTCACATGGCGGACATGGACCAGATCCTGAGTCTGCACGATGATATCGCGGAGGCGGTGACCGCAATAAGGGCGAGACAGGCTGGCGGACCAGCCCCTCGCACACCTGTTAGACAGGAAGGACCAGCGGTTACTGGTCGGCTCCCCACCCTTCAGCTGTCCCACTTTGGGGGTAGGATGGAGGAGTGGGTAGCATATAAAAATATGTTTGAGTCCCTGGTCGTAGCACGACAGGATTTGTCGAAGGCCCAGAAGATGGCCTACCTCCTCTCCACTCTTGAGGATGAAGCGCGGTCGCTCATCCAGCACCTCCGGGTGGAGGACGACCAGTACGATACGGCAGGAGTTATTGAACTCCCGCTACCAAAACTTACGTTTGTTAGCGGATGCGCACGCCGCACAGTTGATGGCCCTGCCCAAGGTGGCCAACAGGGCACAGTTGCGCCTGCAGTTGCTCACGCCCGTTACAGTGGCCTGTAACGCGCTCCGCACACTGGGGCTGCCGGTGGACCAATGGTCCTTTTTGTTGGTGCACATTGTATTGGGCAAATTGCCCAATGACATCCGCTCGCGATTTGAGCGCGAGAATGCGGAACAGGATAGCACCACCCTACCAACATTCACTGACTTGGTGAAGTTTTTGGAGTTTGAGGCACGGGCGGCTGAGAATACCATGACGGACTCAGCGCCATCCAGAGCGCCTGAACGTAGGCCCTTGGAACCCTCATGGCGAGGGACGCCCCAACAGGGACGGCAACCGCCACCGCGTGGAGCTGGTGCGCGGGTTGCACACACGGCAGCAGTCGCGAGGGACGCGGACTGCCTGCAATGTGGTCGGATGGGCCACAGCCTGCTGCAATGCAGGGACTGGCAGGGACTGCCAGTACAAGATCGGCGCCGCATGGCAAAGCGGCATGAACTTTGCTTTTATTGTTTGGGCGGTCACTATGCACGTGACTGTCCCAGTGCCATACCATGCAGTGAATGCCGTGGGCGGCACCACGCGATGCTTTGCATGAACCGCAACGGGGATGGCACCCGGTTCTTGAGGCAGGGGTCCCCTATGGGCGGGGGCGCTCCTGCGCGAAGCCCTCCACCCTCGGACGGAGGACGCGGCTTCGCTCGTCGCACCCCCCCTCGGGAGTCGGGGGGTCGCGTACCGGCGCGGGTCTTGGCGGACCGGGACCACGCGCCCCAAGGTCGTGGCCAGTATGTGACTGGCCAGGCCCCGGATAGGGCCCCCATGGGCGGGGGCCCTAGATCGGACGTGAGAGTGGGAACACCCCCCTCCACGCGGGTTACCAATGCCCAACACATGCAGCCGCAGCGGTTTTCTCCGCCGCTGCACGAGTACCCACGGCTGGAGTACCACCCGCCGTACCATATGTATGGCCGGGCCGCGGGTTATGCCCCCCCTCAGATGGGGATGTGCACTCGCCCGCCATATTATCCGGGTCAGTGGCGCGCCCCTGGTTTGGAGAGAGTGGGGAGCCCGTAACTAGCTTGCTCCCTTGCTGGGACAGAGCCGCGGACGGTTCTGCTCCCTACCGCGGTGGTCCGCGTATGGGGTCGTGGGGGGGAAGCCATTAATTTGAGAGCTCTGTTGGACTCAGGGGCTCAAAGCAGTTTGGTTACCACTCGAGTGGCACGCCAGTTAGGTTTAGTCGTGGAAGACTCGCCTGTGCCACTTCTTGGAGTTGGTGGCATACAAGTGAAGTGTCTGACGGGCCAGACACTTGTCACCTTTTCTTCGCTGAAGTCCTCCACAATGAGGATCACGACTTCGGCTATGGTAATGGATACCATTGCGGGTTGGCACCCCTCGACAGACATACCGCCGGGTGTGTTGTCTTTGGTTTCGGGTCTGGATTTGGCCGACCCCTTTGTCTTTCATCCCGGCCCAGTGGACTTGCTCCTGGGCTCGGACGTATTGGGTTGGATTTTGTTGGGTACACAGAAGGCTCTGGGTTCGTCTTCACTGATGGCAGTGTCTACGATTTTTGGTTTTGCCCTGATGGGCCCTGTGTTTGATAATGGCACCGCGGAGGAGCCACCGGTTGTCGCATCTGCGTCCTTGGCCAAGACCATGCAAAGGTTTTGGGAGGTGGAGGAGCCACCTATGAGTTCCAGGATGGATCCGGAACACGCTGAGTGCGAAGCCCTTTTTCGATCGACCACGGAGAGGTTGCCCTCCGGTCGGTTTGTAACTAGGTTACCCTTTGTTGCCTCTCGTCCTAGCCTAGGGCAAAGTAGGGCGCTTGCGGAGAAACGACTGCTGTCCATGGAGCGACGCATGCAGCGTGACCACGTACTTCGCGATAAATATATTGAATTTATGCGCGAGTACGAGGATTTGGGTCACATGTCTCCGGCTCGAGTTGATTGGAGCTCAACTGAGCATTATTTTTTGCCCCACCACGCGGTGGTGAAGGCCTCAACAGGCAAATTGAGGACCGTCTTCGATGGGTCCGCACCCACTTCGAACGGGGTTTCGTTGAATCTGTGCTTGCATTCGGGTCCCAAATTGCATAGGGACATAATTGACATCATCTTGAACTTTAGAAGACATCAAGTGGTTTTTGGTGCGGACATCCGGATGATGTTCCGCCAGACAGTCATACATCCTGAGGACAGGCGATTCCAGTTGATACTCTGGCGTGAGCGCCCTGAGGATCCTGTGACGGTGTATGAACTCAACACAAACACGTATGGTTTGAAATCTAGTCCCTATATCGCCATCAGATCATTGCTTGAATTGGCAGAGCGGGAACGGATCCGCTTTCCCCGTGGGAGCTTCCGTGCTGTCACGTGACTTGTATGTTGATGACGTGTGCACCGGAGCCCAAAGTATTGAGGAGGCCCTCCTACTGCGGGATGAATTGATTGAAATATTGAAGACAGGTGGCTACGAGCTACGTAAGTGGTTGTCTAATGAGCCTAAAGTTCTAGAAGGGATCCCGGAGGATCACCAACAGAACCCTCACCTGTTTGAGGATGTGGATGATCCCAACAGGATAGCGGTGCTGGGCATGCAGTACCAGCCGCTAACCGATATTTTTACATTCCAAGTGGACTTGGAAATACCAAAGGTCTGGACTAAGAGAACGGTGTTGTCCGTAATAGCCCGTATGTTTGATCCAAGCGGTTGGATCAGTCCAGTGATATTCTCTGCAAAGTGTCTTCTTCAGAGACTTTGGACTTTGGGCGTCTCGTGGGACGAGCCGCTGTTTGGCTCTCCATTGGATGATTGGCTCGAGTTGTTTTCATCGATTAAGGAAGTCAATCGGATTGCCTTGCCTCGTCGAATATTGCCCCCGGGAAATATCGAGCCAGCCTGCATGGCTTTTGTGACGCGTCGGAGCGAGGCTACGCCGCGTCAGTCTATATGCGGACAGTTGACGCCGATGGCCGGGTCAATGTCTCGCTTTTTGTTAGGGAAGAGCAAGGTCGCCCCCATCAGGACTAGGCTGACTATTCCCAAGCTTGAGTTGAGTGGAGCTCACCTTCTTTCTAAATTGTTGCATCACGTTGCCAGTGAGCTGGCGGCCACGGTCGAGATACGGGACATCTTCGCCTGGTCGGATAGCCAGGTCGCGCTTGCATGGTTGCGCGCGGCCCCACATACCTTGGAGGTTTTTGTGGGAAATCGGGTTTCCCAAATCCAGAATATCGGAATTGATATAACATGGAGACATGTGCCGGGAGAGCTTAACCCAGCGGACTGTGCCTCCCGAGGTTGTACGGCACCAGAATTGGTGTCACACCCGCTCTGGTGGGGTCCAGAGTGGCTGATGGGATCAGAAACATCTTGGCCTGTCTGTCAGACAGATGTTACTTCTTTGAGTTTGACTGGGCTCCGTGTACATGCTGTAGTCGCTGAGACGACGTCGGAGCCGGATTGGCTACTTGCTCGGTATAGTAGCTTGGATAAGCTTCTGGGTGTTACCAGTTGGATTAAGCGTTTCATACATAATTGTAGAAACCCACAGGCAAAGCGGTTGGAGCCGATTGCAGGTGCAGAAGAGCGCCGGAGCGCATTGTTGCATTGGGTCCGTGTCGTGCAGACCGGACGGTTTGAGTCAGAGCTTCGTATTTTGCGCGACGGACGCGCTAAGTTGAAGGGCGCGGTCGCTCGTTTGAACCCGTACATCGACTCGGATGGGCTTCTTCGGGTTGGAGGCAGGCTCCGGAAGGCGGATCTTCCATATGAGACTCGCCATCCTCTGTTGTTGCCCAAGGGCGGACCCTTGGTGCAGCTGTTGGTGTCTGATCGACACATTCGTAACGCCCATGCTGGGTGCAATGCCTTGCTGGCTATTTTGCAACGCGAGTTTTGGATTTTGTCTGCCCGAAGAGCAATCCGTAGTGTCCTGTTTCGATGTATTGCATGTTATAGGTTGAAGGCATCCACGATGCAACCACAGATGGGTGATTTGCCCGCTGATCGAATCCGACCTTCGAGGCCGTTTGACGGCGTTGGAACCGATTTTGCCGGTCCCTTTTCGATCAAGGCTTCTCCCTTTCGTAATGCCCGTATTGTGAAGGGCTATTTGTGTGTATTTGTTTGTTTGGCCACCAAGGCTGTCCATATGGAGGTGGTATCGGCTCTGACTACGGAGGCCTTCGTCGCCGCGTTGGATCGCTTTGTTTCGCGTCGAGGTCTACCTTCCCTTATTAGGTCTGACAATGGCACAAACTATAAAGGAACTGTAAATTATCTTAAGGATGTTTCTGTGTTTATTGATAAAAATTGTACTAGTTTAAGTCAAATTGCTGCCCAAAGGGGAATAACCTGGAAGTTTAGTCCCCCAAGTTGCCCCCATTGGGGAGGGATTTTTGAAGCGGCTGTGAAATCCGCAAAGACCCACCTCCGCCGCATTATCGGAGAAACGGCTCTAACTTTTGAAGAGCTGGCCACAGTGTTTTGTAAAGTTGAGGCGGTCCTCAACTCTCGTCCTCTCTGTCCGCTATCTCCAGATCCAAATGACTTGGAAGCTCTCACCCCTGGTCATTTTTTGGTGGGAGGAGCCGTTGAATGCCCTGCCCGAATACCCGTGGAAGGATGAACGCGTATATCGGTTGTCGCGTTTTCAAATGTTGCAGCAAATGAGCCAGGACTTTTGGCGTCGCTGGTCGCTTGAATATTTGCATTTGCTGCAGCAAAGAGTGAAGTGGACAGACAGGACTGAGCCTCCCAGGGAGGGTGATTTAGTATTGTTAAAAGAGGCAAATTTGCCCTCATTGCTTTGGCGACGAGCTCGCATATTACGTTTGATTCTTGGCGGAGATGGCACTCCGCGTGTGGCTGAGGTGTTGGTCGACGGTTCGATTTTAAGGAGAGGTGTGACCTCTCTCGCCCGCCTTCCCGTAGAGTAAGCTAGCGGTCTGCTTCTCAGACCGGGACGGGGGATGTTTGTAATATATTGGGTAAAACTAAACGCAGGCGTTTCCTGTTATCGCCGCCAGGCGTTTTGGGGTTCTCACACTGCTAGCGTGGATGGCGTCGCGTGTGGTCCGCCATTGCATTGTCCAGGGCGATATCGGTTTGATTTTAATACGCGGAGCGGTCTCGCGTCTCTTGCTTGTTGTTTAGTTTGAGTGATAATTGTGAATTTCCTGTTTGTTAAATAACTATTGAATTTGTGTTTGTGAAAAACTCTGTTATTGTGACTTTTTCTTGTGAGAGGTGAACCGTGGCTGGCTGTTCACATCTGGCTGTTCCCGAGTGAAACTACGGGAAGAAATCTATTTAGTTGTTCTGGGGAATTGAGATCTCAAGGGTTAGGTAGGGTGATTAGGAATTCCCCCTTCCCGAAGACACTCAAGTTTGGATCCGAAGAGAAAGAAGATTTAATTTGGTAAGTGTTCAATTGTAATTAATTTATAGGTTAGGTTATCATATAGGGCCCTGTAGCTCCCTTCATAAGCTACGGTGGTAGCAGACTGCGTTAAGTTAGTTAGGTTTTAGTCGGGCAAACGTGGTGCCGCGTGGAGATTTTTTCCCGGTACTTAATTTTACCGGTGGTTTTTTCCCGGTGAAGTTCCGGTACAGAATTCTTCCCGCCGCTTCGTTTGTCCGGATTCTCTCTGCCACATTTTCTGGCAGCAGAGCGTAGTTGCTCTGCACAATCAGATCAGCATTATTTCATTATATTATTATGACATGTCATTCTAAATTCTTAATTAGACGTTATGAAAGTGGCTCCAAATTCAATTTTGCAAGATTCAATTACATATATAGACACCGAGATAGGTGACACTAAATAACACCACATTTTGGATATATAACAACCTTTTAATATTTTTAAATACCATCTTTTTATTATGATCTACTATCACGGCATGTATAAAGCCATCTGTCGGCCGCTGCCGGGGGCGTGAACTAGTCTTATCTCGAAGCTGTCTTCGTATTTCATAATAGATATCTTGAACAAGTGGGCAGCAGTGATTACAAGGTAGTACTCTGACAAATATGCATATAATCTACAGACAATCTTGTAGATCTCATGCAAATGAAATATTATTAAAAGGATATAAAGCTGTGTTTTCAGATAAGACTGAGCTAAATGCATCGCTAACTCGACCGCGCTCGTGGGATGCGGATGATGAAAAGATAAACGAGCTGGAAATTATGTAATTCTGCTATGAGACCTTTTGAGTGTTGTGAAATAGGGCTTTGTAATTTATTTCTAGGAACGTTAATAATAGTTTTTATAAATTTGAAAAATCTGGACCATAATTTTCACATGGTTGTAGCTGCTGCCGCTTATAGTGTTGTCAACGCCATAGAACCTTAAAAAATTGAATAAACAAGCGCTGAAGAAAGCTCATAAATTACAGTCGCCAAGTTATTCAAAAGCAGAAAAATGACTAACGATTGTAGAGTGCTGCATGCGATGCAATTTCTGCAAATCCCAAACCACTGCAACGCGGACGGGATGACGGATTGTGCAGCGTGACTAAAATGCAGCGACGATGTATCCTGACTCCTACTCATAATGTAGTTTACAGTCATTGTGATGTGAATTACAGTCATTACGAACTGAGAACTAAGTTCAAAAATGCACATAGTGTTATACGAGTAGGTTCCTTTTTATATAAAACTCTACTCAATTGGTATTACCCTTGTTGATAACTACAAACGAAGCTTTTGAGGTGACTCAATTCTGGAAAAATACTAAAAATACAATATGAAGCTTGTCTGTGTCGATAGCCACTTAAAAGAGTAAACCTGAAAAGTAATATAAGAGGTCATAAGTACAATAAATTGTAGTCTAATAAAATAATGAAGTTCATGTATTATACATTTCATGGAAGGAACTCCACCGACAAGAGCCTCGCTCTTAAATTTTATGATGATGATGTATTATACACGTCCATATTACCTTTTTTCGTAAACAGGAAAAATACTAAGACGAAAAAGATCAAACATTTATTTACATACACAGTCTATTTGGAATATCAAGGCTTGTAATTAATAAATGATATGTTGCGACTCCACAACCAAGTGTGGACGATTGCTTCCCTAACGATCGCGTTAGTATTCCCCGGGCGATGCCGAGATCCCCCGGGCCCGGGTAATCTGCACAATAACCGGCAAGAGGAGGCACTCCACCGGAATAAAATATTATGGAGGATATTGTGGAGGTTAGAGTTTGGAGACTCTTGATCCTTGGAGCACTGTCACTTTGCCAATTTTATCCTAGCCAAGCCAAAACAGATTCTAAGTGTAAGTTTTTATCGATTGACTTACGATTTGGCTTCATTGTTACTTTTATCTACATATATATGTATTAACTAGCCGGCGCCCGCGGCTTCGCTCGCGTTAATCCTTTCTTAGCGGATGCCTACGTCATAACATCTACCTGCATGCCAAATTTCAGCCCGATCCGTCCAGTGTTTTGGGCTGTGCGTTGATAGATCACTATGTCAGTCAGTCAGTCACCTTTGAGTTATATATATATATGTATACTAAAGCTACTTAACGTGCTAATAATACTGTAGAAACAGGTCTGTTGGATAATTCAATAGTTTGTTAGGTTTTAAATTTTCCTCTTTATAATCCTTTTTCTAATTTTAAACGTAAAAATTTATTAGAATGGATGAATAGATAGATAGATGTATTGATATTTGAATCAATTGATGTTTGTTACTCATTCAAGCAAAACGGTTGGACGCATTTCCATAAAATTTTGATACATCGGTAGAATTAAACCTGGATTATCACATTTTGTATTTTTTATCTAAAAATTTTTACGGATGCGGAGTTACGGGGCGCAGCATAATTCCCACTCCTAACTTTTATTGTATTAAATAATTTGATGCTATTATCCATAAGTTAGAATATAGATATCTATGAACTATTATGTCATCTAACATTTACTGCAAATAAATCACCCCCTAATAGTCCTCAAGTAAGTACATCATTACAGAGATGAAGAGCACGATTTAGCAGCATATAGCGAGTGTGCGTCAGTCTGTCTGTTACTAACAGATAACCTGATTAGGGACCCTCGCATGGAGCCGAGGGGACGTAGCGTTGGATTAAAAGTGAAACGATTTCGACGATAGAAGTTTGGAGCTTTCATAAACATTTGTAGATTCATAGTTTACATGAGCATTATTACTATTTAAAAGATGTTCCTTTTAATACTATAAGTTTTATAACGATACATGCCATTAAAAATGAAAATAATGATAACATTTTACTATTTTTTCATCAAAACCACAACGAGTAACTAGTCTAGTTGTATTTTTTTATAATCTCTATTTAAATTCACGAGACAGGATCACGCAAAAGTAGAATTGAAATTGTACTGTGGCCGAGATGCCTAAACCACTCTACCACCAGATATTATCAAAACCCTCATATAAAGTTAACAATTTTTAGAAGGTATCTTTTCCAAATCGCACATTTCTAAAAGCGATGTAATCCGCAATCTGGAGTTTAAATTCGGGGCTTTGCGATTGATCCTGATAGCTCTCCGTCGGTTGCTTACAAAATACCTTTTTTCCCTTAATCTGGCATTCGTCTTGCTACTGTATAACGAGTTTACCCACGCATTTACATTCTTATTTCTCAAGCAAAATGTATCTTAATTTCAATCAAGTTATTTTTCAAAGACGAGGAAAGCAAACATTGTTGGCTTTTATTGACTCTCTAAAGATCCCTCATACATATCTTTCTGTAAAAAATAAAAATAAATGTTATATATGTATGACCAGTTACAGTTTCATTATAATGTAAATGGCAATAAATAAAATATTTTTAATATATTTTTTTTTATTCACAGGTAAGAAAATTATTTGGGAGACGTTTTGGCGAAATGTAGCTGTTGTAATTAGTAAGTATGTATGTTAAAGAATTGTATATCATATATAGAACAATAGCACAATGATCACAAATACATAGATTAAAACATTTTGTTATGATTAAATTTATAAGAGTGAAAATAATAAAAATTCTTTTAATAAAAATAAATAAATTAGAAACTGTTACATTTAGCCGTCTTTCTTTAAAACCAATTATTTTTAACTAGATCACAAATTCTTATTCGCGCGGAGTTCCTCTCAATTAGTAATATCGTACAAAAAACTAAGTTCTTTCCTTAAATTACTTAAACTTTTCAATCTGATTGTGTTATATTGGAAGGCTGGCCACTTAGCAATATCCTAAAGAAACTGCAACGAGCACTTGGCTCACATCCCCACATAGCCCAGCGTTGGACCTGGCGCAACGCCAGCGCTTCTGGGGTGGCTGAAAAACAAATGCTGATCACCTGTTCAAACTTAGCGGGAGATTTGCTAAGCTGACCCGTGCCAATAATGTTTTTAGGGTCTGTTTTCAGTTTTCAGGCAAATTGCACAACTAATCAGACCTTAACAAAGCAACTTTTGTAATATAATACCTACTTAAATCTAAATGACAAGAAAACAGGACTGTGTATAATAAAGTTATTTCAACAAAAAGTAAAGATATGTAACTGATATTACTCCTTAATCAATGTCAAGTTCTATACAATTATTTGCATCCATATAATTCTATATTATTCCGACACTCCCTTCGCTTATATCAAGGCTATTAAATTTAATGCTTCACGCATTGATCTTATAGTGATAGTCCGGGTAGACCAGGAAGTGCGAGAAGAGAACTATTATAATGCAGGTAGGAATGGTCTTTAAGGCGAGAGGCGGGGCGGCATCCCATTACTTGATAAACATATTACTTTCCCTGACCTGACTGTAATGGTGTGTTCTTATTGTTACCTTTTTTATAATGCAATAAACAAATAAGTAAAAGAAATCCAGCACTATGACAACATCAGTATAATAGCCTTTCAACAAATAAACTTAAATTGTAGGTGCCAAAATATAATGTGTGCTTACTAGGTAACTAATTCTCACTGCACTGATTTATATCGTTGAAACAAATTAATGAATTATTTCTCACTTCTTCGTTGCATGTCTTCTAAAGATATTAGCTTCTTGAGCTTCGATATGTTTTCCAACAAGCATTTTTTAACTTCTTACTATTTGACAACACTCCACGTAATTACTTCTACAAAATTAACAACAATCGCTATAAACAGTAGTATCGCAGTAACACAGTATTATCCAGTGGAGTCAAAGCACCAGGGCTGAAGCTTCGCGCCGCATCTCAGTCAGTAATTACTCCCACCGGACTGATTATTACCGCCAGCTATTACCGCACACGTAAACACAGGGCGCAGACAAACATACGAGATTGAGACATACGGACAGATGCTAAGGCGTCACGCAAACATAGGCTTTTTAAAGAGTCAAGTTTAAGCCGTTCTAGTAGTAGCATTTATTTATTTTAATTGCTTCTTGAATTTTTTATGGTCTACGAGGAAATTACTCCATTTTACCAGGGTTGCTTCTGCCGGACGTTAGATGTTACTGATGGCATTCCTTTGAAATAAAGATAATATAGATGTCCATAGAAAAAATTATGATTATTTTTTTCAGTTTTATTGTGAATATTGTCGTTTGATACACATGACATTGTTCTTCACAATTGTCAATTTTCATAACGTTTGTCCACTAGTCAACGAACCATTTATCTATGTCACATGACATGATATTCTTTCCACGTTTGTAAAACGCCTAACAATTTTTGCTGTTGAGTCGTGAGGGGCGGGCAATGTTGATAAACAAATTGGTAGTTGTTGAGAGCGTGAAACTTGATTGTGAGTTATTACGAGTAGTATCCGCTCTCTGTATTAAGTTGTCGACGCGAGTCACTCCTGTAATTGTTATAAATTACTGTTTCAATTACGATTTTAATACGGATACTCACGTGTATTGTTAGCCGGGACCGCCGACTAAAAATCATAATGTTTATTCATCACTTCACTTTAGTTTTAATCAAATTGCTGTTTAATGTTTACACGAGAAGTACTATATACATAGATGATTTGTGCATTTATATTATTCTCCACTTTTAAGTCTTTAGTTTTGACCACTAGATGTTTTTGTTTTTCTGTTAAATCATGTTAATCAATAACACATATATTTTTGTAGTTAGTATCATGAATGATACTCGAAATGTAAAGAAATATTTCGTAAACTGTATCTGGTAAGGAGTTGTTCTCTTGTAAAAAGTGACATATCCAGTAGATGAATGAACCAAACCAGCTTGCGTGACGTATTACAGGCAAGTTGATTTCCCTAGAGGCTGTTTCTGAAATTATAGTAGACAGATGATATTATGTAACTATTCGTAGCATTATAATACCACTAAATGCAACATTATAATAAAGTTAAGAACTACATACTTGACATACTAAAATAAAATACTGTCAAAAACAAATTTATTTCAATGCTAAAGCTAAAACCAGTGACTCACTTTTCATCGTAACCGTGAGATAATTATTTTGAGTAGCAAAATGTGCCGTAAAACACTAGAATAAAAAAATATCACTATGATGGGTGGTCTGGGTTCATAAATGATGAAGAAATTAACGTCATACTTTCGGACAGACACATGGCTTCAAAGATACAATGCAGACGTGATATTACTAACAAGTAATGTAACAAGTGTTGGTGACAAATGTCGCGAGTGTTGACTCGACGCGACAAATAGCTTACATCTGGCGACAGTTGCACTGCCACATTATGGCTATTCATTTTCTAAACTGGGGTGTTTTATTGTTTTGTAGAAAGCAAAATAATAATACATTTCTATGCTTCCAAAACTAAGGCAAAGATCAAGCCTCATTGATATTAAACAAGCAATTAATATTTAAATGAAATAATATTATTAAGAAACACGTTCATTTTATAGGTACCGCATTAAGTTCTTCTTCTTCTTAGTCGTTCACTCCTGTCGTGATTATATGGATCGGTCTACTTGGACTTGGCCGCAGCTCTTGCGATAGCTCTCCATTTATTTCTGTAGCTTCTCTGGAGTATTCTATTGCCGGACACTGTGTTACACTATTGATGATATCAAGCCATCTGATTGGAGTTTGACCACGTGAACTTCATTTCGGTCGGAATCCATTAGTACCCTGAAATTCGCACCCTGTGCTCATGCACAATTTCAGGGTACGAATGATCGTACCCTCTAATTTTTGAGATTTCCACTCGACACTGACTGATCTATTATTTTTTATGGCCCTGGATTACCAAACGTTCTATAGCGATAACTTTACGCGCGACGTATCCGAGAAGAACCTCATTTAGTACCATCGGGAAAAAAAAACTAATTCCTCAGAACGCCAATTTTTGATGGAATCACACGTGCGTGACTTTCAACCTAGTCTTTTTCCTGATGTTAGTCAAACGTTAAATAGTCACCCCTATGACACATTCCCTCAACTCCCCATGAGTCACAACTTTTTCATTTCCTCCAAAACATTGATTGAGGACTGTTTCCCTATTTCTATATCGGGTGTCAGTAGGTCAACGATCCGTCGCCGTCAAACATTTAACGATATAAGCTATTTTTATTTAAGTCGTGGTGACAATTTGGTCAGGATATAAATGAGGGGCGGAGACGCAATTAGTTGAGTAGATGAGGTGGAAGTGTCGCGTGTTGTTTTATGTTGTTTAAGGTTTCAAGTTACTAGTTTATGGTACTTAGAACTTTATTGTTATAATTTGAACCTTTAGTTTGTCAATATGTCTTTTGATGGAATTACCCGGTTTTATTTCCATGGGAATTTCATCGTTACTACCTGGATAGTGTTAGCTTCTAACCAATTGCTTTCTACAGTTAAGTATCGATTTCACTAAATTACACAAGAAACTAAAAGCATATACGAAATAGATATCTCCGAATTTAAAATATAAAGTAAGGTAGAAAGGTACAAAGTACCTTTAAGTTGCAGAAAGCATGTGTCCAATGTTCAAGACAGAATATGGGATTTTGGTAGAAATATAGGTACAGCTTCTTAAAATAAAAAAAATGTGCCGTTGAGAAATAAGACATAAATAAAAGTTGTTCTAATTTCCCGTTGTGAGTGATGTCAATCACTGCTCACTTTGTGCCAGTATGAATAATTCAAGAGCAAGTTTGCCGCGTGATGGACGATCAGAGAGAATGAGTGATTTATCGAGCTGGTCAGTAATAAATTACTGTTATATGGAAAACCTAAAGAAAAACATTTTTTACCAGAACTTATTTAGATTCACCTGTCAACTATATGTAATCAAGTTATGTTTGCAAAATTTAACCTTGTTCTTCGTTTTCGATTGAGCTAAAATAATGCTGGATGTCAATAGTATTCTGATGCTGAATCCGAAAAACGACTGATATTGAGTTTGTGCCGATTATATTCATATTGTACAGGACTCTCGATATAAACTTTTCCTGGCGATAAATGCTTATTTAGACAACTGTAACTATGTCAAGTTACCTTATGCGTAATTACAATGTAGTTTATGGAAATATTTGTTTTATATACAATTTTGAGTAATTACAATTGAATTAACAACAAATTAGCATAATCTTCGAAGCACTTAGCAGATTCGTTGCAACATTATACGATTCAGACGAGACAGCGATCAAATATTTGTCCGACAATTCAATTAGCGGCGTACACCGCTGGCTTGGCTGCAGCCACTTCGCTTGTTTACTGCGAACAAACAGACACACGCAAACTGCCTTTGTATAATACAAAGTATTACATGCTCAGCGAAGTTTTCAATTATTTAGAGGCTTTTAGCGGTATTGATTTTATGTTAAGATGATTTGGTTACTTGATTTTATGGATGGTGTTGCTAGTAAACTAAAGTGCAATTATTATCACTCTCAAGATTCAATTGTACAGTATTTAGTTTTACTTACATAAAATCTAGCTTCACTGTTTAAACTTTTTACCTACTAATTAGTTAACTCACATTCGGAAAAAATATTTTGAATTTTATAATCTTGTGCGTGCGTAACGATCAACGATTGTGATTGAAGACAAAATATATAGCCTAACCCAGTCAGCCGTCTGTTAAGAAATTTTATTCAAAACTATTACAAATTATGTCCTTAACCTAGTTGTGATAAGATACAGAATAATCAGGAAACCAATTTCTGAATTTGGTTATTGAAACTACAGATTAGCGATTGAACAAAGTTTAAACTGCTGTTTAAACTTTGTTCAATCGCGTAACACATTTAATAGTTTCAGCGTTTAAAAGTGATTACTATGTAAAATTCCTATTAGTTTAGGATGGCAAGCAAAGTAATATGAGAGGAAGCAGCTGGCATAATAAAGTTAGCAAAATTAATGAACTTATAAACAAACTCTAGTGTAAAATTATGAATCTACCTATATACAATCGTCGAACTATTATAACTGTTTATATAGCACAGTTTAGTTTAACAATTTCAGCCATAAATAGATGACATACCACATGGTCATTCTTTTATTTTAGTTGATGGTTCATCAAAGAATATTACAGACGACTTTACTTTAAAATGGATAGAGAAAGATTGTATAAAGAAATCTTTAGCCCCAAAACAAAATAATAATCCACCGAGTATAGAACATCCATTTATTAATCCTAATCCTAACTAATTAGAAGTACGGAGAAGGACATAAGGTACCTTTCATCCCGGGAAAAATCACTGTTCCCGTAGGAAATTCATTTGGGCGAAGTCGCGGGCGAAAGCTAGTACACAATAAAGGATTAGCGCCTTCAAAGTTTAGTTTGTTCGTAAAAATATGGCGTCATCCGCAATCGGATTTCCAAAGCTATAAAATTTTAAACCGCCTCTTACATCCGCACTGCGGCCGTTAAACATTTAGTAACCGAACCTTTACGATATGATCTGATATTCTTTTAGCAGACTCCAGATCAGAAGAAAATAAATAGAGTACAGAGAAATTAAGTACATTATTTTAATACATCTACTACAGTACAGATTTGATAATAGTTGCAACAGCGTTCTTTATTTTTAAAGCTATTATCAAGGATATCGTTGCATATATCCAAAATATACTGAAAACAGGCCGCCCACTTACGGAATATCAAGAAATTTATCTGGAAATTTTGAAAAAATTACTGTAGGATAAAACAATGTTAGTAAGCAAACTTTAACCAAAATTAATTCTTAATTTTGGTTAAAATTTGCTTGCGAAAAATATTTTAAAGTAAATTTAAAATAAAAAGTGGAATTACAGAACATACTTACTCGTAAATGAATCCTACTTTTGAATCATCATTATTTTATGCTAGTGAGATGGCCTGATGTCTGTCTGTCGCAATTTTTACGATCCGAGCCATATTCGGCAAGCTTATCCAGTTTCAAAGAAAATATTGAGTTTCCGTGAAACGCTTGGATGTGATTTTTATGGTATGAATTATTTTGCCGGTGATCCTGCGATTTCTCTCAAATATTCTTTGATGAAAATATATTTCGCTATTATTTTAGATAGCTGATGAGGATTTATGTGTAGATATTTGTTATTATTTCACTTGCAAATAACTTAACAGAACTTATCTACCACCACTACTATATTTATACTCATCATTGTGACTCAAATGTCTAGCTTACTCGTATACCAAATTGCTTCTTTTCCTAAAAAAGTAAACTTTAATTTTATATTTTTTTATTTCAAATGTCAAAAATACTTTTTGAAACTTGGCCTTCACAGGCACTTTTTTGCGTCAAAACTAATTACATAATTATATTGTATTATAAATATCAAAGCTACAAACTACTAGCATTTCGAAACGACCACTGCTGAAAAGTAATGCCGGAATGAAATGAAATGAAAATTAATAAAAACACATACAGATCAACTGTACAGGACCGTGACATCTGCATGCTAGACATTTATACACACTTAAAAACAATATATAAATGAAAAAGTACAAATAATAATAATGTTGTAATGAAGTATTCTAAAGGTATATCTATCCTAAAACGCTTCCTCACAATAACGTAACAACAATAATAATAACATTATGTATAGTTCCGCTTCGTTCATTTCCCCACGGCCGGGATAACGAAACGAGTCACAAATCAAATAGCCGAAAGAACTAATTGTATGGGGTGTGTGAGGTCCCGGCAGTAATCAAGACTATTACGTTTATTAATAGTCGACTATATGAACTCAATTCGAAATGCAGGAAGATTTTATCTTATAATATAGCATCTCTCTCTCTTTTTGCCTAGCCTTCTCCCTCTTCTTCTTTAGGTATCTTATAATATAGCAAAAAAAAACAACATCAGCACTTACACTATATATTATAATAAACTAGCCGTCGCCCGCGGCTTCGCCCGCGTGAGTTTCGCTTATTTTTGTGTTCCAAACAGTTTCAGATGTTTCGGATCTTCGATTTTTATACGTCTACAGAAAATGCTCATCAGATTAATCAAGTTTTGCTAAAGCGCTATTTCCATATATGTTATAGTGTAGCTGGTCTCTTGGAGTTATTCATCAGATGTTCCAGATCTTCAATTTTTATACGTCAGCAGAAAATGCTCATCAGGTTGAACGATTTTTGCTAAGGCGCCATTTCCATATATGTTATAGTGTAGCTGGTCTCTTGCAGTTATTCATCAGATGTTCCAGATCTTCAATTTTTATACGTCAGCAGAAAATGCTCATCAGGTTGAACGGCTTTTGTTAAGGCAACATTTCCATATTTCTTATGGTTTAGCTGTTCTGTTGTGGTTCTTCATCAGGTGTTCCAGTTTTCAAAATGAATTATAGCCTATATGTTGCCCAGGCTTAATAGCTATACAACAAAAAAAGTTTCATTCAAATCCGTCCAGTAGTTTTTGCGTGAAACGCGTACATACATACAGACAGACAGACAGACAGACAGACAGACAAGAAATTTCAAAAAAAAATTTTTTGCTTTTTATTGTTCTTTTTAGGTGTCCCTCTATCCATTTTAGTCAAAAATACTAAATGTACAGACAAAATATTTTTACTGTTTTATTATATGTATAGATAGATATAGATATAGATGATTATAATATAGCATACCTAAAATAATTTACTGTGTAATTTAAGTGTTTTCTAAACTTATGAGATCTTCTTTGTTAAATTTAAAAAAAAGTAAAATTTTAGACATATTGACAGTGAATTTGTATCCGGGTTTTTTAATAGTATATAAGTACAGGTAGGTGCTCATCTTAGGCTCGTCTATGTCTATGACAATAGGTACTTTCATGATTTCAAAATACTTTCAATGTAATTGTAATGTACTAAAAGAACTAAACTTACACTAATTCTTGCCAACAACCTTTATTTTCAGAAAGGCTACACGAAAATTAAATTTCTTTCGCGAGCGTGTAGCTTCTAGAGAAAAGTATTAGCTTCCAGTTATCTCGATCCCTTTAATCACCCCCTGATCCCCCCTTATCCCCCCAGATCGCGATAGGCGTCGTAATTAGCCGCGCGCTATATTTCACGCCGCAGATACGCGAGTCACGAGTTACGACCGCTATAAAGCGGAGCAGAATGTAAACTGATGGCGGATTCTGTATCTGTGTTTGAGACATCTAAGTCGTAGAAAATACAATGTAGGTATAATATAATTGTACATAGAATATGCCCACCAAGATTAAATAACTCAAACTTAGATTTTAAACTAAAAAGTAAACAATATTACTTCTTACGCAACACCCTCTGTGATTATGGTGTTCAGTTCAAGGCAGTATATTTGGACCCTTTCTTTTCTGTGGCTTATATTTAAAACCTTCCTAAGTGTTGTAGTAAAATTTTAAAAATTAATTATTATTAATTATTTATGAATCAGACTAGGGCTCTTTACAGCTTTTGTTTTATATAATTATTTTAATAAAACTTTTCTATTGTCTTCGTTCTTTATCTTAATTATATCTTTCGTTTTTTTATTTAGTATTAACCAAGGCTATTAGCCTGAGTCTAAGCTAAGCCTGGCTTTGTCTATTCTCACTCGCTTCAACCTTCGCCTTACTCCACACCGTTCGCTTCCGGTCATCAGCTTTGATACGGCGATCTCGATGCGACGCGGCAGCTACTGATTCATCACTGCGGAGGCCGTGCGCTATATACTGTATAGTTTTGGTGTTTTGTTGCCTTTAGTGTAGAGAGCTCCGTCGTATTCCTCATGACTCAGGGTCGTGGTCATTATATGGAATGAAACACACACAACGACTTACTTGGTAATGTTAATGGAGTGGTTTCCCATTGCCTTCTCCATTTCACATTCTAGCTGATAACTATCAACCAGAGTGCAGGCTTCCTCACGATGTTTTCCTTCACCAAGTGGTGTTCGGTGGAAAACTACCATAAATGAATCAGATTGGTATACAAACTCATATAGCACGGGCAGGATTTGAACCTGGGTCCTTTGCAGGTACAGGCGGGCCCTGCCACTTGGCCACCACCATTTTAGTAGAGTAGAGAGAGCTACCCGAATGAAAAAACTCACTGTTTCGGAAGTCTTGATGTTTGTAATTGAATTTTTGTAGTCATCTCGTGTCGGAGGCCAAGATCCACTTCGGGTCGCTGCGCCGCAGTAGTATGTAAAAAAATTTTAGTGTTCCAAACCAATACTGACTGGGTGACTACGACGAAAGAAAGTCAGTTTTGTATCAGTCCATTCTAACGGGCCTGACCATCACACCTTGTGAGACACAATTTCAGCCTAAAGCCGTCGCCGATAGCGGAGGCTTACGCTGCTAATATGCGATTCAGTTGCAGATCGCCGCTATCTTGAGTAATGCTCCACCCAGCCAACCGCACAGGGCATTCATTCATGAATAGCAGGATTGATGACCAGCCAGGCTAGCAAGGCTACGCTGCTGTAAAGCAACTGGAATTTTGTGTCCAGTTTATGGGTAGAATATAAATAATTATTAGGTATCTTCGTGATAATGACTTTGGTACGATCAATCAATATGTATTATGAATGTAAATAACTAAGTGATTAAATTTTGTACGGAATTTTGTAGATATAGACAAAGCTAGTAAATCCGTATGAGAAGTTGTTTTAATTTTTCGTGCTTTCTCAAATCTAAGAAAGAGAGCACATAGTATGTAGTTTAGTTTATTATTTTATTTTTTTATTTTTTATTTACATGGAAGACCAACAACTTTCTTATAGATTCTATAGATAACAACTTAAAAAACATATAGTCATTTACAGATCCTCACATGTAGAACACGGACTCAAATAACATTTAATTGTGATCTCAGAAAACCAGAATAAGGACAATAAAGAATATTAATTCTAAAAAATAAATAAAAAATAAGTTGTCTCTCTCTCACAGCGTTAAGATGGTAAACTAGTTACGTTTAATAAATTTATCTCACAAAATTATATAAATAGTAATTATATAATTACTCAAGAAATATTTTTAAACAAATTAATGTCAGTTACCCATATAGAAACTGATTAAGAGACTTCTTAGCCTTGGAAGTCTGGTGTGGAATAAGTCGAGATCAAGTTCATCTGCAATGTGGTTGTACCTATTGCCAGTTCGCCAGAGAAATGAGTTTTGCCTGTAATTCGTGCTAACTACAGGAGTATAAATGAGCGGTCTGTATCTCAATATTCTGGGAGGAGCTAAGAAACAGTAAGTTTAGTCATTAACACGTCCTATATTTCTTTAAAAAAAGAAACGACAAGTGTAAAAGAGAGCGTAACAACTCCTACTACACCATTATTTTTATCAAAACCATAAAATATTCTGTACGTATACTAAAACATTCGTACAAAGTATCCGGAACACCGAAGGGATTCGCTCACACACGTCAGACGTCAATACCCCAAGCAGTAACCGATATTGATTGATGGTGGACTGTCTCCATCCACTTTCAGATCACGTCGCGACCGCCTCGCCCCAGTCAGTCCTCTCTCAATTAAACGATCGACTGCAATGCATTCCTGTGTCATTCGGCTCGCGAATCTAAGTTATTTTTCAATAAGATTGTGGTCAAGAGCAAACCCATCTTTTATTAAAAAAAACTTCATTTATCAGTTCTTGCTCAACTGCTTTAAAACAATGATCTTATTAATCAAAGAGAAAATCAGCAGTTTTGAAAAGTTTCATCTTCGACGTATAAATGAAAAGCCATCCATCTGCTCCATGATGTTCTAGTAAAATCATGAAATTCTTCTTATACAGTGGTAAAGTCAATCAACTACAGGAACTACTACATTACGACACCAATAATGTCCCGCACATTAGAATAAATAGAAAGTGGAAGTCACCACTCTTATGCTGTTTCGTTGCAGTAGTTAATTATTATTGTTTATGAGTTAGTAACATCCGACGACAGTTCTGGCACACGTCCTTGCGTGTGAAGTCCGCCGGTGGTGGAATTGGGGCAGATCTGCTGATAAGCCGGCCTCGGATCGTTGTCCAGTAGTTTACGACCTCGGAACACCACAATCTGAAGTTTGTGTTAGTTTCACGAAGACGTTGGATACCCCACAAGATGGTTTAATTGTGAGAAAAAAATCATCCCCACTTTAGGTCTAGGGAAGGCACCTTAAATATTTTTTTTTCGCGATTTTATCCTACAGTTTACGTATTAATATATCTATATCAAAATACAGCTTTATAGTTACAAAATAATCTTTGAGCCAAGCCTCAGACAGACGGACAGACATGAGGAAACTATAAGGGTTCCTTGCCATCAGAAGCCTAAAAACGTTCACTAAAAGTGTTGTTTTTGAAAACACTTGTATTTCTCTTCCGAATAATACAACTAAGTATGTACTTACACACATGACAAACTAGGAAAGCTTCTATTAAAGGTTCAGAACAAGCAGAAATAGCACGCACATTTCGTTGATTAGTTTTGTTTCTCACCTTCCAGTGAGCCGGCTTACACCATCTTATACGCAATCCCGGACCGTTACAGGAAGAAAATCACGGAAAGGTCTCCTGAATGGAGCCATTCCCGTAATATTACGGATTACCGGGAACTTCGCGAATTGTCGCTTAACGCAATGCTCTCACACCTTTGTTACAAAGTTAAGAAAGTAATAGTCTACCACTTTTGTTTTATATTTTCGTATTATTGCTTATATATATTTTTTTAGTAATAATGTAATGAATATTTTTTCAGAATTTTGCTTAATATTTTGCGATAACCGAAAATATATTTTTTTATATTTTCATTTTCGTTTTTACTAGGTACATTGGCATCAATAAACCCATGCACATTGCTCACCACTACATCCGAATTTTCGTTACATGTTATATCACCAAAACGGAACCGATCGACAGCTGCAAATCCGCCCCATTTTCTTTTATTACCTCCGATAAAGATACAGAAATAATGCGCGAGCGCGGTTTCATATTAAAAATTTATCGCGGCCCAATAAATAACGTAAAAGATAATAAAACGGAAGCATTCAAATTTGGAACGTTGACAAATCGCCGATAAAGTTTTACAGCCACCGAATATTACGGACATAATCGGTATTCAGTCGGCGAACTATCCGGATTCCACATATATCGTCACTGTGTTCTCCGCACCTCCATATTTTACTTGAATTCATAGAAATTTTATAGTATGACAATCTATATCCGGCCACGTATTTAAATATTATGCACAGAAGGAAGATACATAATCATTTCGTTTATACTTCACTTGTAAAGATTAGCAAAGTTAGGCAACTATAGAGTCTAAGCTTTGAACAAGGATAGAGAAAACTTGGTTGATACTTTTTTATTTACTATTACGTAATTATAAGAGCCTAACTTCTTAAAGTTTACGCGAATAGAGAACACGTTTTTACTTGTATAAAGCTTTCTCTCTATAGTTGTTTGTGCTGAAGGGTCGAGCCCGCATCGTCAATCATCTGAGGACTGAGGAGGCGACAGGAATCAAACTTTTGTTGCCAATGTATCAATTTGAGTTTGAACACGTTTGAATGTACCGCAGTAAAATTATTTACGAATATGGTTCAAAATTTTTGCTATGTTTTTTTTTTTTTTTTTATAACATAGGGCGGCAAACGAGCAAGCGGGTCACCTGATGGTAAGCGATCACCGCTGCCCATGGACTACTGCAACACCAGGGGTATCACAAGAGTGTTGCCGGCCTTTCAAGAAGATGTAGACTCGTTTTTTGAAGGGGAGGAGGTTTTCCATACTTTTATGTACGTATAATATATGTAATCTATAACTGCTACCTAATATAATAGAGCTGATGAGTGACTAGTCCGAATTGAATTTTTTTTTCTGTATATGATAACCATTCCGAATTCTCCGCGGGAGCAAAACCCCGTTGCACAGTTAGTATGTAAAGTAACATGTTAACATTTAGGTTGACACTGTCGAAAGTCATGTCCGTATCGAAATGAACAATGTCTTTACTAGAACTAGTGGTTCTGTCAGAACTGTAGATCTCGCGAGCCCTTCCACGAAATAACCGATATTTTACCGTGTCCCTGGCTAAAAAGAGTTTTGAAACCAACCTACCAATGCTGGAAAGAAAGTAAAAAGTTCTCATATTTTACCCATAAGCCCAAACATGTTCTTGTGTTTGGTCAATACCACTAAAAACAATACTGAAACCTGCCTTTTTTGCCTCAAATAATGTAAATAATAATATAATAATAAATATAGACGGACAAATCACACAGATTGAGTTAGCCCCAACGTAAGTTCAAGACTTTACGGGATGCTAATTTAACAATACTATATTTTATAACAAATACATATAGATAAATATCCAAAACCCACGTCAATTTGAAAAAGATTATTTTCCATCTTGACCCGAACGGGGATCGAACTCATTAGGCCACGGAGGTCGTCAGTCGTCAGAAATGCATGGTACCTACCTATTGGTTATATGTATGTATATGTTATTTGCGCAACAAAATTAAAGTTCAAAAAAGAAAGTTCAATTTGAAATCGAATCTCTCTGATTAGTAGGTATGTAGGTAATATATATATATTACTTTTTTTTATAATAGGATTCTAATCATACAATGAAGTTTTTTGATATCAGATTTATTTCAAGTGTTCAAGATAATTCTACCATGCAAAGCAATCCACAATTCAATACCGTTAACCAAATAAATACACACAATTCAAAGCCAAGCAAGACAAAAAAAAGCCATATGATTTTTAAGAACCATTTAATTTTATTTAATAAATAAATCAAGTCACTCTTGTAAACGTATTAGCGATTTTGCGAGTATTAAAAGCTTTGCTGCGCCATCTATTGATTTTTTTGTGAACTATCGTATAAGAATTTATAACATATGGATTTATAGCGGTTTTATTGAATTTTACTATGTTGTTCAAACAAAAAAAATGCGTATTAATAAGAATAACAAAAATGTCTAATGACATTTTTGAATTATTTTTTAAATAGCTGAGATATGAGGTTTTTTTTATATATTTCGGCCATTTTTTAAAATTTCGAAAAACTGGCTCGACTAAAAAATTCTATAAAATTACCGAACCTGCTTACAAAATTTCATGAGAATCGGTTCAGAAATGCGACCTGTAGGCGATAACATCCGGACAGACAAAAGAATTTTCGGCTAGTGGAAACTGAGACGCTTCGCTCGCTGCGCTCGCTCGGTCGACTATAACTTACGAGTAAGCACGCGTACATCATTATATTTTGTCTGTTTGGAATATCCAATAATAAAATTATATAATTATTTGTATAAACTTGTAGGGTAGTAAAATAGACTATATTCTTTCTACCCTACATAGATGATAGAATCTATCTTAAACAAGCTAATTATTTAAAAATAAAAAACACGACTGACATCTTACATAGCCTATGTCATTCGGGCTAATGCAAGGAATCTAACAATACCTCTCACATCAAAATCTGTTAAGCCGTTCAGGACTTATGGTGGAATAAAGAAATTACATACATACATACATGAACCCTGAAAACATAACACTCCTTTTTTGGTCAGTCGTGTAAAAAAAAAAAACATTCTAACATCTTGTTAGTAGCAATTACTGAAACGCTGTAACCAAGGAGCTATTTTACTCTGAATAAATATGTCTCATCGTGACATATCCAATGTATTTCTCCAAACATCATCTCCGATGCGAATGTAAGCAGAGATCGTTATTCGCGAATTTTCGATATTGATGTTACTTAATCGGCTTACGTGCCCCGGGAGCAAAATACTTACGTTTAGTTCAGCGATTTGTGCCTGTGGTGTGGCCCTAGAATAGCACCAACCCATCTCTTCCCGTGGGTGTCGTAAGAGGCGACTAAGGGATTAAAAACACCGGAGGATGGGCAGCAGCATCTTTCCGCGTACTATGCCATCACACTGCGATCGCCAATCCGCCTGCCAAGCGTGGCGATTACGGCAAAACCCCCCACGGATAAAATCCTTGGGGGAGGCCTTTGTCCAGCAGTGGACGTCTTTAGGCTGAGAGAGAGTTCAGCGATTTATTCAATTCCCGGTTCTCCTCACTTCTTACTGATGATCACCAACTTATAGCTGCCTACGTATTGAGTATAAGATTGGACATGCACTTTAAAGCCTATATAGACATTGGTTGTCATAATGATTAATTTGTAGGTTACGGGTAATATTTTATCTCATTATTTTTTTTGGTGTACTTATTTCTTCTATGTTGTGTTAATACTTTATTAATCTTATATTTCCTGTAAATGGCGATACTGTGATTTCAATATGGTTAAAAGTAAGGAATTATTTTTGGCTCTTACTTTATACCCTTTCTACTAATGTTGTTATCATTAAAAGATGGAAAATCGGTATTAGCAACCTTAGATGATAATTTTTCATTGCAGATAATTTCAATAAAATATAATGACCTCCATTTTATTGTACAATCCTCTTGATGTCATGAAAGACGCTATTTAAAACTGAACGATTCCGTCGACATTGCGCCTGTGGAATACAAATGTATGAATAAAGTGTGGAATCTCGAGTTCCCCCATCATTCCTGGACTATTGACATTGGTTCCTCGCCTGATTGTCTACACGCTTCGAATAAATATAACTTTTTATGGCGGGGGTGAACGGTTTTGTAGAGAAAATATCGATGTGTCGTCGAGGTTTAGAATAGAAGCGTTATTCGTTACGGTTTTTAAGATTCATACAATTTTATCTTAAAGAACGTGTTTGAATAGAGTGCTTACGGTTTGAATAATTTTATTGTAAGTAAAAATTATTCTTATTATTTGCTTATACAGTATACATGGACACAATTGTACTCCCAGCGTTATTACCCCTTTTTCTGGAGCTTTCTGTCGCTCACTTAGAATGCCGGGATGTAGAGGTATATACAATAAATGTCAGTATTCCTTGTCTTGGTAATCTCAGTCCTCGCTTGTGATTGTGACGTATCGCAGCTCGGCGGTGGACGGCGCGGACGGCGAGTTACGAGTTACGAGGCCGCGGGTCGCAGGTACAAGGGTACACGATTTGTGAACGTCGTTGGGACTACTTGTCTTTTACGTAGGGTTTGTTTCCTGAGGGTTTTTAAAGAAAATTCTAACATGCATGTTTGTATACACGACACATACAATATGTTAGAATTTTCTTGAGATAAAAGTAGGTTGTCAAACTTGTCAAGAAAACGATTTTCCCCCTTTAGTTTAAGTGATATTTTATTTTGATGACATAAACAAAGATGCAGGTGACCAACGCAAAAGTACGACTATCTAGCGACAGCAGCCGTAGGTACTACACCTTAATGATTATTCAGATAAAGTGCAGATTTTTTTTTATCGTCCCAATAATGGGACGATGTATACATATGGCTCTTTGACATTGAGGTCAATTATGCCACTTCAAAAAATATGATTCTTATATTAGCAGCAATTATGTGGTAAAAAAGAAAAGAGGTGGCATGCAAAATCAAGATAGAAAGTATTGAACTGATACTACATCTTTACCAGCTCATTTTATTTTGCCTTCGATAACAAAACGCTACTCTCATGAAATTTATAAACACAACGCTGCTCTCATTAAATTTATGAACTCTCTAAATCATACTAGGAGACAATGGGTGTTATAACACGACATAATCTCTTCATCGTCGCTCTTTATGAATAACAAAGCGGAGAGATACACATCTTTAAGACGTACACACAACAACGGAAGCATTCCCTTTAAGATTTTAATTATTTTATACACCGGCCACTCAAAAAAGGTATCAGTACAAATAATACGAGAAGCCTATAAGTAGAAACAACGAGAGAGAGCAAGCTTTTGAAATGTTACAAATACATGGGTACACAAACATTGCAATAGCAGAAAATAAATTTTAATAAGCATGACATTTTTATTAACGTAACGTATTTAAACGTAACATAATATAAATTCAAGTGTTTCAATGCTTTGGATTGGACATTTTTATATAGACGTATGGATCCGTATCAGTAGCTCCAAATTGTGGACAGATTTATTAAAGTAGCTCTCATTTAAGTAGCTGATCTCAATTAAATGAATTTATACCTCTTAGTATATTAATTTTGGTCTTTACCGCTCCAACATTGTCTCAAGTGCTTTGTTTAGCGCTCATGCATGTGATAAGAAGCGAAATGACGCGAAATCCGCGGGATTGCGCGAAATCCACAGAATGGCACAGTAATCAGGGTAATTGCGGAGCGGAGGATTTGCTCGGGGCGCCATTGTGCGAGTGTACAGTAAATAATTTAATAATTAAATCCTTTCCAGCCAACGTGACTTTACAATGGAATCCGACGTAACATTGAGTGGGCCAAGTGACATTTTGAAACGGAATTGTAGGTGAAATATATTCAAAAATGTAGATCAAAACATATAAAAAGAATAGATATTTTGAGCCTACCCCAATAAGGCATAATGATAATAAAAAAAATAGTACAAACTCTGAAGGTGGGAATTTTTTATCTAGAACCAAGATCCTAATCATAAAAAATTTGACGACATATCAGACCAGCTTTATTAGTAACTATCTGGCGCCCGCGGCTTCGCTCGCGTTAATCCTTTCCTAACGAAAGCCTAACGTCATAACATCTACCTGCATGCCAATTTCAGCCTGATCCGTCCAGTGGTTTGGGCTGTGCGTTGATAGATCACTAGTCAGGCAGTCAGCCAGGCAGTCAGTCACCTTTCAGTTATATATATGGATACTGCATTGTCATCTAATATCGCCACAAATTCAAATTTCATCTCAGTCAAGAATTAGAAAAAAGGACATTATATCCTAGGTTTTTCCCTAAATTCAGAGATCAAGATAAATTATTGCCCGCTGCCGCTTATGCTAAAAAGGTACAAACAAGTGTCATAATCGAGTGGAAGGCGCGTCTTTTGTCCGCCGCGGCTTATTATAAAGTGGCATTTCAGCAATTAAGTGCAGGCGAAGGTGGTGGGGAGTGGAGGGGAGAGGAGTGGGAATGAGTGACGCGATTGTATTCATTACGACAGCGATGATGGTTCGTTTTATTAGAAACTCATGTTCTGAAAAAATATAATGATGCAAATTGAACCAAATTCTGTAAGTTAAATGTTTTTTTCACAGAATACATACATATTGTCATAGAATATTTAAACAGTATATGTATTTGATAAACAATATTTATTCATAATAAGATTTTTACAAAAATTTCATTTATAGGGTCCCTACCTCAGTTCCAGTGGCACTCCTCCTCCGACTCTACCTTCTTTCGATTTCCTTTAAAACGGCTAAAATAGGTACTCCAAATTAAAATACCATAATTTATTATTAAAGTTGCTAATTAACTTTTGTCGGAAATAAATAAGATTTAAATTGAAACGAGTTTAACACTAATGATAATTTATTCTTATAAAACTCTTATAATGATCATTAAGTTCCAAAATAAATTGTCGCATTAACAAGAGTAATAGACCATTTAAATGTCCCCGACAATGAGGTCCCCGTTACGTCGCGGTTATAACTTGTATGACGATAAACTGGCATTAGCGTGTCAAATTATTGTACAATAAATTTACTGAGATAGAGTAGAATATTTTGAGTTGCTGTTGCTGCGCCATAATAGTTAGTTTAGAGTAGATATAATGCGGAGGTCAAGCTTTCGCAAGAGGTCGCACTATAAAGTTAATCACAACTACTTTTAGTTTGACCATTGACCATACGTCAAAAATATTCGCACAAAATACCCAACTATAAACTCTACAGCTTACTGGCGGTCAAACGGCACAAAAATATGCACATATTTTTACATTAACACATAAAAAAAAGTTTTATACATAAAATGTTTTTATTGCACTACGAGTGTCAAGCTCAAAGTGCATTACTCTCGACTCGTGACAGTTGCGCTAGTTTCGAAACATAATTTATCATTGCTAGGACAACATTTCAAACTAATAATTATATTTTTTTCAAATAATAATGTGATAAAAATATACTTAAAAAATGTATGATTCTGATTCACTGTTAAATGCACTTATTGCACTTAAATTGTCTATTTGTGATATCTACACAGTGATAAGCGTGACCAATTTATTATGCAATAAATTGGAAGAGCGCAGAGATTAGCTTTGAAACCAGGGATGTAAGTTGTAATTCAGTGGCGATGAAATATGGTTCAGGGGAGCTTTCGACTATCAGAGGGGAAAATTTGAGGATTCGGTGAAGGTGAGAAAGTTCAAAGTTCAAACTACTGACAAATTTCATTAAATTATAATAAACTTTCAAAACCAGACATCGGGAATGTATGTTAGGTTTTCAATGGGAATCCAATTGAGCTTTGGATAGAATTCAGATCCAATGGATAGTCTGTACATTTATATTGCTATTCTGTACATTGGTATATGATCGATAGACACATAGTTCAAATAACAGAAACCACTCAAAGAAATAACTGCCAGAATGTCTTGTTTCCCAGTGACCCGCACAAAAACGCTCAAGTGCTCTGACTTCGACAATAAAGCAGCAATAGTTAAAGTTTATTCCATTAGCTATAAAATACAAGCGATTTGCTTTCACAAGGGTTATAAATACGGAACCCAACAGTCCCCCTCCGAATAGACTCCATTAAATGTTATAATGGACAAAGGAGAAGCCGCCCGCTTACTGCTTCATACAAATTAAAGATACATCATACTTTCTAGGATTTACTTACACAGATATTAATAATTCTTGGATTTAGATACACAACCAGTGATAAACAATAAACATAATACAACATAACATAGTGAAATTAAACATTTCAGCCAAGAAATGGTTTACACTGAACTTGACCTAATAATATATTCTATGTCCTCATAATTATAGATAAACAGCAGTTGACATCATAAAGATAGATAAAGCCAGCCAGGTATGAGTTATGGTAGTACTTAAAAAGAGCCTTATAATAATAATCAAAAACTCAATATTCTATATGTTCTGATGCAAGTAATATTTCCAAAACAACATGTTCAAAACTTACGCTAAAACTCAACGAATTCTGAAAATACTAGGTAATTTACACTAAATCTCTCTAATTGACAAAATATCCCGACACAAACATAGCTAACTAGGTCCGGCGATAAATAACGCTCATCGTGGGATTACGAGCGGGGCCGCGGGCACCAGCTAGCGAGGTTGTTAGTCCCTCATATTTTTATCAACGTCAAATTTACGCCTGTTGTGACGCGGTAATTCGGGATGATACACTGCACAGTAGAGAATAACTCTAAATTATCATGCTTTTTATATACGGAGTCTAGTGATGACGAAAATCCACAAATTATCGATAGTCGAGTTTAAAGATTTTCGATAAAATTTATAGTTATATTTATATGATACTTTAAATAAAACTTAAGTAATAAAGTCGATAGTTTTTGATTTATTGGCAGCAACCGTTAAATTAAAAAAATCTGCAAATTCTGATTATATGATTATAATTTTATATCTAATGTAAGCACAGTCTAAGCTTGCGTTGTAGTCGTAACTAACAATGAAGGGCATCAGAGAAACAAACAAGAACTATTTCCAATCCAATGAAAATGTAAGGCTTAAAATAATTGAAAAGAATAAAACGTATGTTTAATTTTCCTATCGATATCTTTTTATATCGCATAATATCGAGGCACAACACTATTCCCATATGACTGCATTTGATGTGATAAATGTTATGAGTAATCTCTCTGAAGCCACTCATGTCATAACTTTAATTAAATAAGTTAAATGCTCTTAAAAATAACAAAATTAATGTCGGCACTGCTTTCCCATAAAGTATGCGGGATATTTTATGACTTAAAGTAGGATTAATAATATCAAATCTTATACAATGTAATTTGAGAAAGATGTTTTTATACCTAAACACTAACTTATTATGATTACGTTTTTAGTTTTTGGTCTGATGTTGTGTCCTTATCATCACATTTTAGATAATCGAAATCATTACATTACATTTAAAACTTAACTACGTAACAATGTTTGTGATTGCCTTTTTAGTTCGCATTAAGAATGTCGCAAATCGTCCAAGTAAACGAGACGGCGCGGCGGCATAACAAAGGTACGCTTTCCGCCCGCCCCGCCGCCGCGCGTAATGGAAACATTTAATCCTTTAGGATCTCTTCCGCCGCTTTGTCGCAACCCTAATTGCGCCGGCAAAAAGTCTAGATTAAAATGCGCGTCTGTCCGCCCTCTGACCGTGGAATTGTGAAAGATGGACTGGCTAAGGTAAAGTTTTGTACTATGTAGATCCCTCAGTATTGAGCATTTTGATTCAGATGTTTTGATTAATTTAATAGATTTTTATGTTAAGAGATTTTATCACCTCCCTCATAATATCTGCATCCCAAAACTATATATATCGTTGTACAACAAAAACTTTATTCTGAAAAGGCAAGCTCGTTCAATGCTCAAAAGATTCGCTCTGTGAAGAATTCGTTTCGCTTTTTTGAGCAATAAGAGTCCTTACTTCCAAAAGTTAAGTTATTATTACGATTTGATGGAAGTGAGTGGGACAAAACCAACCAGAACAATAAGATTGAATTAAAATGTTTAACTAGTTCAGTCTAAACAAGTTCATGCTATTGATAGCATAACAGAATATCTGTCCTAACAGAAAGAAGCGAAGGCGCAATCTGCCGCAACGAGAGGCTTCTTGATGCGGACTGCAATTAAAAGAGGTCATATCCTGGCACTCCGGCAGACATTAAAAATATCTTCGTTGCGTTTAGCAGGCGGAGTGGAAAATTAGTTCTTGTCTATGCCGGAGATATAAAGGAAATAGGGCTTTTTACATTTGACTATTTATTACTCCAATATTCCATGCCAGTTTGAGGAAACAATACAGTTAAATTATTTTTTTTTGGCTTTTCTTCAGCGGTGGTTGTTTAGGTTATGCTATAGAGTTTTTAGCTTTACCTAGAGATGGCTTATGAGTATTATAATTACCACGGCAAATCTGGCAACTTCTTTATCTTCATTTGCTGTTGGTAATTTAGAGTTACTATTATAGGCTTATAAAAACGAATAGTAAAGTTGGTAGAATTTTATTGGCATTGAACGATTAAATCTTTTAATGAAGAGCCATCTTTTTGAAACTAAGTATTAGAATATAGAATCTTCGAGTTCAATCTCTTTGAGTCAGCTCTTATTGAACCATCAGCATAGTAGGTATATTCGTTCTATTTAACATGTATTATGACAGCGTAAATTATTCACGAACGCATCTCTAATACAAAAGTCTGGTTGAGTGCGACATCGAAGAAGGGTCTTAAATTATCGCGAATGATTTTATTGCCGCGGCGGAGTCGATGCCGAGTTTAATGGTCGCTGAAATGTATTCGTCGGGAAGCTGCGAAGCCCCGCCATCGCTGGCCTGTCGCCTTTGAGGGATGGGACCCAGCATGTCGAATAGTTTATCGTTTTTAGTGGTGTTATTTTTTTCATCTGCTGATTTAAGAGTCTGCCAATGTCATTAAGTGTACAAATGATGTACTTTTATGTAGCACATTTTTCATTTGGATCTTGAATTTGTGATAAAGGTACGTCAGATCCTAATTGACTGAGCGGATTCCGCTTCTCAACAGACTCTATTATTCATATTTCTATGAGCTAAATTCTGTCTCATACTCTTGGTTTCAGTGCAACAAGAGGAAACTCAGATTTGTATTATCTTACAAGCAGTATTTGTTGTAATTTCATCAGCACACTATCTCGAGTGGAGCCGAAGTTCGCCGAGGAAGCTCGTTGTCGCGAAAGTTGTCCATTTTCTCGGTTTTCTTGTTAGTTGCTAAGTTGCTAGTTAGCACTAACCCGACAAGTTTCACGATCGCGGTTCTTGCCGCGTCCTACACTAGGTTACTTTATGAGGTGGTCCGTGCTGTGAACCTTGACACTTTACGGGTTAATTCCAACAAGATTTCAGTTTGTGAAGTTATTTTCTAAACAACCACACCCGCGTTCGAGTAAGTTATCTAAACAAGAGCACCTCATTTTGAATTTTATTAGACACTAAACCATATATTAATCTATACATATAATAAAACAGTAAAAATATTTTGTCTGTACATTTAGTATTTTTGACTAAAATGGATAGAGAGACACTTAAAAAGAATAATAGAAAGCAAAAAAATTTTTTTGGAATTTCTTGTCTGTCTGTCTGTCTGTCTGTCTGTATGTATGTACGCGTTTCACGCAAAAACTACTGGACGGATTTGAATGAAACTTTTTGTTGTTGTATAGCTATAAAGTCTGGGCAACATATAGGCTATAATTGATTTTGAAAACTGGAACACCTGATGAAGAAACATAACAGAACAGCTAAACTATAAGAAATATGGAAATGGTGCCTTAACAAAAGTCGTTCAACCTGATGAGCATTTTCTGCTGACGTATAAAAATTGAAGATCTGGAACATCTGATGAAGAACTGCAAGAGACCAGCTACACTATAACATATATGGAAATGGCGCCTTAGTAAAAGTCGTTCAACCTGATGAGCATTTTCTGCTGACGTATAAAAATTGAAGATATGGAACATCTGATGAAAAGCTTCAAGAGACCAGCTACACTAAAACATATATGGAAATGGCGCCTTAGCAAAACTTGATTAATCTGATGAACATTTTCTGTAGACGTATAAAAAACGAAAATCCGAAACATCTGAAACAGTTTGGAACACAAAAATCATCTAAGCGAAACTTACGCGGGCGAAGCCGCGGGCGACCGCTAGTACTATATAAATTTATATTATAAGCATCAAAGTCAGCACAATCGAAGTTTTTTATATATACAAAAAAAAAAACTTTATAAACTGTGCAATAATCTAATCAATCAAGTGATTGATTAGATTATTAACCTAAATTAACTTCTTTATTTTAGGTTAAGCAAGTGATTGATTATATAAATCAGGTTATAAAGTTTTTTTTATTTATTAAAAAAACTTCGACTTAATGTTTACGACAAAAATCAAATGAAGTTACATTAGTAAGAATACCGCTATGTATATTACTGATGTCATACTATTAAAGAGCATGTACAAAATGAGGCTTCGAATTACAAAAGTAGGTGTGCCGTGTCGGATCCTTTGGAGCAACTCCGCACACTTACCTCCTGTCCTGCGTGGACTTCAAATGCGACAAATGCAGCGCGATGCGACGCCGCGTTTCACGCGGCAATGGTAATATTACATGCGACAGCGCCGCCGCCAACATAGGCTGCAAGTATGTACATCCATATATTCGACATTTACGCATAGCGGCGGGGCGGCGGTGCCGCCGCGTTGGTTTGTCGCACTTAAAGCGTTCTGCTGCCAACGTAGGACGCCGGGTAAGTCCTGTAACAAGATCACCACCTCATTGTCAGCTGCTCTTTGTACATCCTAACTGCTTGAGTAACATGAGCGAGAGTATGTGCCTACTACGCAACATTTTATTGTACCCATCAACCATGGAATTTATGATAATGTTCCCGACAGACTTCTAGACATTCATTTACCGCTAGCTTGTTACTGTCAGTGTGTTGTTCGGATTATAACAAGCATGGTATCAGAATCCCGGTGGTCTTGACTGGGCCCTGAAGCACCCCTTCGTCTTAATAGATATGTTACTAAATTAGAGCCACGTTCCAGGAATATCTTAGTCGTTAGTTAGAAAATTATGATCATCTTTCCTAATTAAAAAGCATAATAACAAACACAGCTGCTTGTGCTATAAAAAATTCACGACATCATTTCTCAAGGACGTGTCGTAATTATTTGGTGTAAAATAGGTAAATTAGACTTAGAACAGACAAACAGGTATGTGACCCACCTGATGAAAAACACAATAATGCACTATTACACTACTACCTATGAAATAAAAAGAGTAATATGCTTTTTCACAAAAAAAAAACACTACCTAACTACCACTAACAATTTTATTTTGTGTTCCAGGTAAGTGTTCCCCGCAGTTAATGACCGTATGTATTCTTCTTCTCTTCGCCTTGCAGATTGTTTAGTAGTGGACAGTGACCAACGCCACAAAGAATACTGCTGAGTGTGTGTATAGGAGAGGGGGGAGACAAGACAAATGACGGCGGCGGGACACTGGAGTCGTGATCGTGACGCTCTCGCTCGCCGCTAATTATTTTCATTTGTCACGAGTCGCAAGAACTTGGAGCGTTTACGATGCTTTAGTTCGGAGATGAGGCAGTGCTAGTGACGCTGTTTATTACACTCGTATTTAATTTTGCTGAGACATTTGTTAAAACAACGTTGAAATTCAGTAAACTAAAACAAAATATACTTACTAATGAATCAGGATGCAGATCTATATTAAACAACTTACATGCAACCTTTTTCTTCGTCTTCCCTCTTTCAGTTCCGATGCATATTCTATCAAACTGTGTTCTGCTTTATTTTGTATAAGCTATTCTATATGATAATTGATTATTGTTTATTCGTTATACATATGATGATACATTAAAAACCACCTACGTGTTTGTTTAATATGAGTTCTAATTATATATTTAATCTTTTAGACTAAATAACATCAAATTTACTCGCAATATTAACACAACTTTAATACTGTGAAAATACCATCAGTACTACAAAGTTTCACTTCTAAAAGATTTATTACGAAATGCACGTTTGATGCTACACATTCTGCAGCAAGACGTGTGGGTAGTTGCGATTTATCTCGCGGGCGGGGGGAGGGGCTAATCTATTTACTTTTTAATAAAATCGCACTCGGAGCGCAATCGTCGCCGCGCGCGATCCATCAGCGGTGTGGATGGAAAGTCTCATGATACGGGGTGGGAATTGTCGCAAAGAGAGTTTGAGTTATTCAAAAAATATTAAAACAAAAATAACTGCATTCTGTTATTTCTGTATTTGTCGATATATGTATATTATTTGAGTTATTAAAAGTGAAGAATGTTTTCAACGATGACCGTTCTAAAATTAGTGGTATAATAATGGAGCTCTAATATTATGGGAAATTTCCTACAATCAGGTACAATCAAATGTAAAACCTAAAATCTAATTATAATCATTATAATTATCTTAAAAAATTATAAACTAAATAAACCTAAAATAAATAATATAACAATAAAATTATAAACTTATTGTACTAAAACTAAATGTTGCACAATATTAAATAATTTACTTCAAGATAGCAGCAAAATTAAATGAGCTCTTTTAGGTACCTACTTGTTTTATTCAGTTAGTCTCAGAGTGAAACTACTAACACTGCTCATAGAATTAGCCCTCGTGTCCAATTCAATTAATTATTCATACGACAAATTTAGTTAACTACTGACTAAAAGTAACAGTGCGTGAAATTGACCAAATTAGTATTAAATGTGTGCAAAATTCAATCTTTCTCAATTTTATGATAAATGTTATTTTCATTTATTATTCGTTATTTCTTTTTTTTATTTCATGTGTGTGGAGGCTTTCATTGTAATTTTGTAACAGTTTGTTGTTCCTCTCATTTCTTGACTTTACTGGCATTATATGACATCTTATCGCAGGCGTAAAATTAATACGTCAAAAATCATCTAACTAAATTTACTACCTAACTATAAATAGAACGAAGAAATGTTAAATGTATAATAATTTGTTATTATCTATTGTTTCTGTAAATTGGGCAATTGTGTAAACCGTTATTATGGTTAACAAATTACATAATTACAGGCTTTGACAGTCTATTTAATAACTCTACATTTAGTAAAGAAACAATCAATGGTCAAATTGCCGTTATTTCACATCTATTATTATATTTTGCTATTTAAGTTAAGTGTAAGGAATTTATTTAATGGCCATTTTCTTCGATTTATGAATTATTAAATTTAATTTCATGAATGTTTTCAACAAAAATATCGAATTTCAATTTAAGCTCTGATCTATTATATGAATCTTGCAAAATATATTTTTTTCTAGACTATCATTTGAAGTTTATTTCAGTGTCGGAATAGTCTTGGCCTGAGTCAGTAAAAATAAAGGACAATTTTTGGTTTTAAATGGTATTCAAAATATTTGATTAACTACACACACAACCATTATTACTGGAAAACATTAAATACTTATACATAGTTAATTCTAGAAAGCAAAAGACTACATTAAATTAAATATTTAAACAAATAATAAACCTACTGTCGCTCTGCTCGATCCGCAATTAAGAAATTAGTGCTGCGGCGTCCAGGATAATTTAAATTCTCGCTCGCCGCACATATTATTTTAATGTCCTTAATAATTTATTCGTGAGTTATGACCCTAATAACTTTAGGTGTGACCCGAGGGTCCGGTTCCATATGAAGGGGTAAGCCATTCAAAAGAGTAATACAATTCCTGATGAGATCTTGGGAGTACTAAAGATAGCGGATCCTCCTAATAATAGATGGCTGCAGGGTGAGATAAAACAAAACAAATGTATGAGCAGCATTTGGAACTTTTGGGAGAAGCACAAACTCATGACCTAATAAATAGTAACGTCAGATATTATCATATCTTTTTAGTGTTGTATGGTACACTCAAAAAAAATTTTTTTTTTATAAAATAAACAAGCATTGTACCTATTCAAAACTGTCATGCAGCGTCCGCTTAGATCTCTGAGAACATGTATTTTTGACGTATAATGTAAAACTGGTTGAAAAATAGCTGTTGGAGTCGATAGGTAGTCAAGGCGTCAGTAGTAGCCGGAGGGCAATCACAGAGCTCCCGCGTGACGAATTACAAATCACTGCATGTCCCCGGGGCAGGGCGTGCAATCGCCAGGATTAGGGAGTTTTTACCATTTCCGGGTCTAATTGGAGCACAAAACTCTATTTCAAGAATGAGAGTTCCAATTAGAAGCTTTTTAGGTGGCAGTGATGTTGTGTATGCTTAGAAAGAGAAGTCAATAAGTACTGGTCCGTTTGATTTAAAACCCTGCCATGAAGGTTATGCTATTTTCACGCTATAATAAAAATTCACTATCGTTGTTTTCGTCAACTCTTTGAGTTCTTCACAAGGTAGGTATATAGTCACTAACATGTTCAGTAATTTTCAATTTTTCTTTGAATACCTCATCAAAATAGTAATATTTCACCGTGTCCACGCTGATTCGCCCCAGCCGAGTGCCGACCCCTGCTTGACTGATGAGTAACATTACGCTCGCTGATTGCTCGCTTCCGAACTATTAGAGGGACAATCACTGCTCCGACTACACTTCCACCTGTGCTGGTGTCAAAATAACTTCATGTATCAGCTTTTTCTTATTTAAGAGCCAGATTTTATCGGTGGAGTTTCTGTTTTCCATTCCAATAAGCAATTTAAAATTTGCAGTTATTTTGAAATTACAGACAGACACTCCAATTTTATTTATTTGTGTTGATTAAATCAGCTGGCTTTGAGCCTCGTAATCTTGTAACCTCCAAAGTTTAGAGTTCTCTGAAAGTTTAGACCTTGAAGTCTAAACAAATAAAACTAATTAAACGAGGGAAAAACGGACGACTTTAGTGATAGATGAACACAATATACGAATAATTTAAAGGGGAGTCCCTTGTCTTCCTTATAAAATATATAAACTAATAATAAAAATACAGTGTAAATAAGTTTTAAAGAATTAATAAGTAGTTTTAATCGAACATAATTAAGGAATGTAAATAAAACCCATATTCGCAGCTCAGTTGGCTTGACAGTATTGATTAGTGTCATACAGGAAACAAAGCGGGAATTGATTCGCTGCAGAGTTCAAAAACTCACGCGTGAAAACTTTTTCTTCGTGTAAAGAAGTGAAATGATTTATTGGTACATCTGTAGTTAAAAACTTAGTTTTAAAAGTTTTGAAGGAACGAGAAGATAAATAGATCATGTAGAAGTCTATCTGTATCTAATGAAACACATTGGTTGTTCAGCACAGACTTAAAAACTTTTTATTGCAAACCCATAGATACTACAACAGTCACAGATTCACAAGAAACATGTTACACATAAAACAGTAGAGATGGCAGCACTTGTACATATATATTTTGATATATATTTAACAGTTTCAAAAACAGCTCTCCTCTAATATACACCTTGAGATAATTTAATTATTATGCTATTATTATTTCCTTAACTCGGGCATTTCCTAACGCTTAATTAGACTGGCCTTTGGTCTCTTTGTGTTTCAATGTCAGTGCTGCAGATTAGATACAAGCTTGACAGTACACAGTATACAGACGAACTGACATCAAAGAGGTGAGTGGCTACAGGCGTCGCCGCGGGACGGGATCAGTACAGGAGCGAACCGTAATCCTGAAATACATGATTGCTGCGGTTGTAAAAGGTAGATTATCCGGCGATCTTCTTGCTACCTATTAAAAAGAAAAACTCATTATAAAATAAATTCTTATTCGCTAAGTCGCAGAATAAAGAAAATACTTAGATGTTTTCAGTGCTGTAAGGAATAGTCTAATTTTTACAGTCGATTTAGTAGTGAAGGTATTTGATGTCAATTTACACATTGATATCTACTTTTTTTTTTTTTTTTTTTTTTCTTTTTATTTGGGTAAACAAACAAAAACACAATACAATGTTACAGAAAAAATTCGGATGCTTACATATAAATAAATGTGCTTTCAGCACCGCTTACCACATATTACTAAATAATTTTAACAAAGATGAACTAACATATCATGAAAGTGTTACAATTTATTTCAAAAGTTCTCTAACCTTTCTTTTAAAGGCACCAACAGTAATACATGTAATATCTATGCTATTAAAATAAATGTTAAAAGACTTGGTTAAACGATAAATAGGTGAACGTTTACCAGCGTTTTTACGGCATACAGGGACTGCAAACATATGACATCTATTACGGTTACGCATTTGGCGTCTACGTGGAATACTGTACTTTAACTTATTAACTAATTGACAGCAATCATACCTATTATTAAACAGATCAAAAAGTAACATGGCTTCAAGATGTGTACGTCTTACATTTAATTTGCTAATTTGAAAATTATTGAGAAGTTCTTCGTAAGTAAGTCTTTTTTTGTAACATCTATAATACATACAACGCAGAAATTTATTTTGTATACGTTCAAGGGCATCAATATACTTAGAATAGTAAGGATTCCATACGGGCACAGCGTATTCAATTTGAGATCGGATTAGGGACTTGTATAAATAAATATATGTTTTAGGTTGGGTGAAATTTTGACTTGAACGCATGACAAACCCGTACATTTTAAAAGCTTTTTTTATAATTTTATCAATGTGTAGATCTAAATGCAACTGACTATCAAGAGTCACTCCCAGGTCCTTAATACACTGAACAGTATCTAAATGTTCACCACATAGACGATAAGAAAACTTGCTAACTTTTTTCTTTTTTGTGAAAGTCATAGCTTTGCATTTGGGAAGACTTAATGCTAATTTATTTATTTATTTATTTATTTCTACTTATGTCAGAAGGTCGTTAAGTTTAAAGTATAAATTAAATGATTAGAATCAGTTTACACTCTTGAGATGTTCATCAAATTTTTATCAGTTTATACTCTTTCACGAAATAAATAAACGAGTAGGCATTTACTGAATAAAAATAAAATAATTATCCTAAAATTCAAGCAGTTATATCAAGAAACCTATAGAAGGCAAAGATAAACATAATTTTTAACTATAGAAATAACAACAGCAATCCAGCTGACTCAGACCACACCTGTAATTTAACAGTGAATATGTAAACAGTCATACAGCCAGCATTACCGCGGCAGTTTGTTTCTATAATGACGCACTCTACAGTAAACACTCTCGGGGTAACACAAGAAAGTAGCCGCGTGTGCGAGGGGCCGGCTATGTGCTGGCGATAAGTGTCGCCAGCGGCGTGTGTCACTCGCTTGTAAATGTATCACGTTTCTCAATAATAATATATGTAATTATTTATTCTAGTACTATGCTCTCATCTGAGCTTTTTCAATGAAAAATGGTTAAATACTTACATGCTTTACTGACACCATATAAAGTGAAGAAAAGTAGAAAGAAGAAGACAGAGCTAAATTAGTTTTAATATAGGACTGCCTACACCAAATATATCTAACATACTTACCGTCTGAAGTAGCGAAATATGTGGCCTTCATTATGTTTTTGCGTAGTATGAGTTATTAGCAAATTTGTATTAATCAAATGATAAATCTCGTCCAATTGAGAAATAAAAGCTACGTGTTGATTGATCTATTTTGACAACAGTCGCGTTATCACGTCGTAACCGCTTATAAATTTAATCTCTGCGATTAATGACACTCCACACGCTGCGGCTGAGGCAATTTCGGTCGCCGACGATTTTAATACTTTCGGTGATTTACGAGGCGATTACACGGGGCCCCCCGCACCCCGCACCTCACAGCCGCATGCAAATACATTCGATATCGTATTGACAGAGACGGAGCGAAGTGGAGTGGTAGAAAAGCTCAGTTCACATGTAGTTCATAAAAAATCGCAACCCAACTGTACGTTTGCAAGTGGAATATTAATCCGCGAATAGACTTTAATCACTCCATTACTTAGTATGCATAACCAGGTGAAACTACCGCGGTGTTCTTCAAAGAGATATCGACGCTAAAAGCTTGTTATCGGCTACTGGGCTTGCTTTAATAAATTGCAATTAATTTGTAAGTGTTATCACAGTCCAAATCCAACTCGGCTGGGCAGCGTTCGGGAAGCTTCGCGATATCTTCTCGTCCAAAATACCGCAGTGTCTCAAGACTAAGGTCTTTGACCAGTGTGTGTTGCCAGTAATGACATACGGAACAGAGACGTGGTCGCTTACTATGGGCCTCATAAGAAGGCTCAAGGTCACCCAAAGGGCGATGGAGCGCGCTATGCTCGGAGTTTCTCTGCGTGATCGAATCAGAAATGAGGAGATCCGTAGGAGAACTAAAGTAACCGACATAGCCCGCAGAATCGCGAAACTTAAGTGGCAGTGGGCGGGGCACATAGCTCGTAGAACAGATAGCCGTTGGGGCAGAAAAGTTCTCGAGTGGCGACCACGAACCGGAAAACGTAGTGTTGGCAGGCCTCCCACTCGGTGGACCGACGACCTGGTGAAGGTCGCGGGATGCGCATGGATGCGGGCAGCGCAGGACCGGTCGTTATGGAAATCCTTGGGGGAGGCCTTTGTCCAGCAGTGGACGTCTTTCGGCTGAGAGAGAGAGAGAGTTATCACAGTCGTAGCAGGTTTTAACTCTCCGACTGTAGATACGGTAACTACGCCACGAGTACAGTTTTGCAGAGCTCATTTTCTATCCTGACCGGTGATCAAACAGTGTCACTTCATCAATAAACCATTCACTGTTTGAAACCAAGAGTTTGCTTACAGTTTACTTTTTAAGTATTAGAAGCTTTACTAGTTGTAAATATTTTTGGTCTATATAGCTCTAGTTTCAACTAAAGTTGAAGAAGTTTTAGGGGTTGTACAGTTCATATAATTATGAATGATTTTTATTGTCTTTCATTTAGACAAGTCCAAGACCTAAACTTCCTTAAAAGTATATTATCATCAGTAGTTTTATCATGATGGCAAGTGCTATACATATAATACATCTATTTAAATTCAGTGCCTACGGCGTCAGTAGCCCGTGGCGTGCAACACAATTGAATTTCCACCGGTTGCGAGACGCCTGGCAAAGCTATGGATAACAGTCACCTCCCAGTGATCGAGTTAGGATACAACAAAATTAGTGCTTGTACGATTGTGAATATAGAGGTTCGTAACCCGAGCACTCCGTAATAATACAAGCAACGTCTTAATGTATGTATCTTATGTCTACTATTATTAGTTGTTTCCTTACTTATAAACTGTCAGTCAAAACCGATTAACTTATAGCAAAATTATATCAAAAATCTTGAACCAAGAAGTTTTGAACAAGAATCTTGGACTTCACCAAAGTCAAACTTGATGATGAATTTGTGTTCTTTAATAAATAATAGACATCATTATTAATATGAGTTCAGCTTCACAATTTTGAATTAACATCTGGGGACAAATGAAACTAAATAAATTGTGAAACTGTAGCCATTAATAAATTTGTCTTCCCAGATTCAATATAACTCTATCGGAGGACACTGCAATTATAATATCTTCATTGAAATGGCGTCAGCGTGCGTCCCTCCGTCCCTGCAGGCTACGATGCACTACTAATTCATATTTGATTACCTCTCCAGCCAGCCGACGAGCCGAGGTGTCCACTATTATGCTCCCAATTAACACAGTACTCGCCCCCTTACATCCTCCATAACATGCAGTGGCAATCGCACTTTATCTGACTTTAATCGAGGATAAACCCCATGTTTCCATGTAACAACTCATTATGTCCTCCACGTTAATGAGCGCTTTTCATTTAATTTATTTATCGTGTTATTAACGACCGCAGTTTCACTAATTGTTTCGCTGAAGATATAAGCAGTTAAAACGCGTGTAATTTTCATGGTCTCACACCAAAATGTAATATTACGTGTTCTACAAAAATTCCTGTTGAAATTAATCAACGGAGTCTACGTTAGGGTTGTCGGTTGGATAAAGTCAACTGAACTATTTTGAACACTGTTCCGACAAATCATACGAATTAAAATTTCATAATCTGAAGGATTATGAAAAAGCCACGCGTTTTGTGAAGAGCAATGGCTGAAGTGCTGGATCCGGGCGCTTGCAGCTTTGAAGGATTAGAAGTCATTGTTTTTCTTACTTCAATTACTGATTTCGAATTTGTACTTATAAAAAGGCGCCATGTATTCTTCTTCTTATCAAGTGTGTCATTACTAACACTGGTGTCAGATTTTATTTAAGGTGCCATGTATTGATTTCGATTTTTTTTTTTGATTTCAATATATTAATCTTCATTATTTCGCACTACAAAACACTAAACAATTATCGACTTTTGCTTTATCACGTACATACTACAGCGTAACGGTAATGTGGAGTTTTTTAAAACTTTTTATTTATTTGAAGTTTGTCAACCCTAGAGCTAAGCGAGAAGTTGCATGCTCAGTAATCTGAACCGGCGATTCGGTTTAGACCCCGTCATACATAATGCATGACATGAAACCCGCACGAATTATGACACGGAAGCTCCGGAGAAAACCGTACAAATGCTTCGTAGGTAAGAAGAAGTGCAAATTATACTACGACGTTGCTTCCTCGATATTTATTTCAATTCACTAAGCAGCTCGCTCTGCTATGTACTAGGCATGACACAATTTTTAGAACCTAAGGATAAAATAACATAAAATAAAATTAGTCAAAAATTGACATCCGACCGTCGTCCCACCCCTACAAGTCACCACCGGCGGCGGCGCCCCGCCCGCTTCATTCGCTTTTTGTGTGCGGGCATGGTAACACACACACTACAACAATATTTTTATTTTCTTTATATTCCAAGTATCTGGAATATCTTAAAATTAATTTATAACTTCAGCGTCAGTGGACCATGACGTACTTTAAATTCATTACACTCGTAAACAACAAAAAATGTAAGTATTTTTTCATTACCTGAATATCTGGTTTGAATATTAACGATACTTTGAAAAAGTTATAATGCCTAACAAAATGTTAGATAACTACGTATTTATGTTGCATTGGCTACTATTACTCGTACGTAACCGTGATTTTACATGACACCTGTGTGCCCCTGCGGGTACTTTGATAACATTTAATCAAAAACTCAACAAACAACGGTCGTTAGACCAATGGATTTTTTTTTTTCTCCGCTGACCCAACTATGCACCTACCTTCCTTTTATCTTGGAATTGTCTGTGCATGATATTGCATAATACAATATCGCGAATAGTATATCGCGTCCTGAGTTGCGATTTTACATGAATCGTAACCATAATATACGTCACATGTTTAAGTTTTACATTTGTAAAAACATTTTTTCGTGGCAAAATCACGAATCTACATATGTATTGATAATTTTCTTCTTATTTCTTGATTGTTCTGACCGTCGTTAAAAGTTAAACGCAAGGCCCAATTGGGTTATTTGTTGGTGAAAGATTAATAATATTGAACTACGATATAACAAGTATGTTCAGAATTTAGATTCGCAATAAATCTGGGTCCAATTCAATACTGAAGATCCTGGAATAATTGGGTGAACAAGATTTTAGCCAAGCATAAGCTATCATCATTGCAACATTTAAAGTAAACCTTTATCCGTTACGTCAATTGCTTAATTGTTTATTGTGATAAAAACGTACGTACCTATTTTGTACGCATTTGACCTTTTTCGATTTTAACGTTATTTCGTTAGTCACTGGATGGGTCTGTCTCAGCTGTATTCACAGTCTTAAAAACCCATCAAACCCTGTAGCAGCGGACTGTTGTTATATGCTTGATATAGGTCTCCTATTCGGGATAATTAAATAATATTCCGGGAGCGATAATTGTTTCACGCACACTTTATTGCGGTTCAAAGAAGAGAGAGTACAAACAATGTTGCCCTATGAATGATAAGAAAAATACAAAATAATTGTTACCAGTGTTGCTAGTCGCAACATGCTGCGGCCTGGGAAAACAGTGAAATCACTAACTAATCATTATATAAACTTTCATCAATAAAAATCTTATACAATGCAACTCTTAAGGTAACCAAATTACAAGTCAACAATAAGTATTTAATCTTAGCCCTACGAAATACTTCTTGGGATGGCACAAAGCCCTAAGATTAAACTAGTGCTTAAGTAAACATAATGCAAATTTGACACAAGAGTTACTCTAAACACAATACAAATGCAAGTACAGAACACAAGTACCTACTTAAAATAAACTTATTTATATTCATCTATAGGTAAGACACAAATCTTATGAATACCGCGTACATGGGTTTTATGATTAGGAGTTCTTACTTCTACAGCCCTAACCATTTTATCATGACCTTCAATTAATTTCACAACCCTAGCCATTGGCCAAGACATTGTTGGAAGATTATCTTCCTTTAAAATTACTAAACTATTTAATTTTACATTACAATTAGCATATTTCCATTTAGGTCTGTTTTGAAGTACATTTAAATAATACTTATGCCACGTTTTCCAAAAGTTTTGTTTCAGATGAGTACATAATTTCCAAAATTTAAGTTTATTTTGTGGTATATCAGACACATTTTGTTCTGGGTACATGGTAAGTGCACTACCTATTATGAAATGACCTGGTGTAAGATAACAATAGTCGCCAGGATCAGAGCTTAAAGGGAGCAGTGGTCTCGAATTGAGTACTGCTTCTATTTCTGTAAGCACAGTAGAGAGTTGTTCATAAGTTAACACATTATTCTGCATAATTCTTTTTAAGTGATATTTAGTGCTTTTTACTGCTGCCTCCCAGAGACCTCCGAACGTAGGTGAATATTTTGGGATAAAACAAAATTTTATCGCTTTCTCAGCAGTAAATTCATGCACCTTTGCTTGGTGGCTCTGTGAGGAATGCAGTACATAAAGCTCAGCTAACTGGCTCCCTGCGCACTTGAATGTACTGGCATTATCGCAATGGATCTCTGTGGGTAGCCCTCTACGCGCAATTAACCTTCTAAGACATGCTAGAAAAGTGTCTGTAGTGAGATCGGAAGCCAGTTCTAAGTGAACTGCCTTCGTTGTAAAGCACACACATACTAAAATGTAGCCTTTCCCTACAACAGAACGTCTAATACGAGAAAGTTTTACTTGGACAGGCCCACAGAAATCAATTCCAATTTTTTCAAATGCTCTGCAAGTTGGTGTTACACGGCCAGGAGGCAAGGAGCCCATCAGCTGTTTAGCTACAGTAGCTTTTTGTCTGAAACAAGTAACGCATTTGTGAGTTATTTTCTTAACCTCCTGTATACCATTTACAATCCAATATTTTTGGTTTAAATTTGCAAGAACAAGCCTAGCACCCGCATGTAATAACTTCTCATGTTCACTTCTTATGAGTAATGTGGTGATGTGTGAATCTTTAGGTAATAATATGGGATGCTTTTGGGAATAAGCAATATCTGCGTGATGAAGCCTTCCGCCCACGCGCATAAGCCCTGACTCGTCAAGAAAAGGATTCAAACCAACCAAATTTCCTTTTAATTTAATATTTTTGTTTAATGAGTCTATTTCAGACTGAAAATAGTTTCTCTGTTCATGCCTTATAATTAATTGCAAAGCAGTATTTAACTCTGAGCTATGTAAAAAAACCCGTATATTTTACTTTATTCTTATTAATATTATTTAAATACCTTAGTATGTATGCCAAAAGCCTAACAATCTTGTTAATATCGGAAATATCTAGCAGGCGTTTAAAAACAAACTCAAGGGGATCAATGCTCTGACACACCATGCTGCTGGAGAAGGTTGAGCCCGGCTTCAACTCTGGTAGCTCTTGAGGTAAATTGGGATCGCCACAAGCAAAATCATGCTTACCGTTGTGTAAGAACTGTGGGCCGTACCACCAAAGGCTGTTGTTGTTCAGCTCTCCCGGCTGCACGCCTCTGCTGACAAGGTCGGCTGGATTGTCAGCTGTGTGTACATATAACCAACTCCATCTAGCGGTGTTTTGACGTATTACATCTACCCTGTTGGCAACGTATGGTTGCAGGTTTGTCAACTCTTTATTCAGCCATGCAAGTACAATTTTTGAGTCGCTGAATAAGTAAACATTTTGAATCTTAAGTTTAAGCATTAATGTATCATAAACCTTATTGACCAATTTAGAAAGTAAGAGGCAAGCATTTAATTCTAATCGAGGAACTGTATTGCCTTTTTTATGTGCAGGGTTAATACGAGATTTCGAGCAAAGTAAGTGCATTTTTACCGTATCTGAAGCATCAATTAATCGCAGATACAAGCAGCATCCATATGCAGTTTCACTGGAAGCATCAGCAAACCCTATAAGTTCTATGACCTTGCTATCAGTAAAGTCTATGTTTCTTTGTAACACCATGGGTGACATACTAGTTAAATTATCTGTAAATTGAAGCCAATGATTTTCTACTGTTGCAGGTGGTTTATCATTCCAGTTAGTGTTAGATAACCACAATTGTTGCATAATGGCCTTAGCAGTGACCACAATCGGACTTACAAATCCCATGGGGTCATATATTTTACCTATATAGCTCAATATAGTTCTTTTAGTGATTTTTGTTGAGTCATATGGCTCTGGAGAAGACATAATAAAATTATCTTCCTTTAAATCTAATTGCAAACCTAGCGCCTTCATACTACTATTTTCTTTTTGTAAATTTTTTATATCACTAAAATGTTGCTGTTGTTGTGGAATGTCACACAGTATTTGCTCATTATTAGACGCCCATTTGTGAGTATGAAAGCTACCCATCGCTAATAAACAACATAGTTGCCTCTTTGCCTCAAGAACAGTCTCTAGATTATTATGAGAATAAATTATATCATCTACATAACTATAGTTATATATAATATCTGCAGCTAGAGGGTATTCATCTTTGTACCTTATTGCAAGTTCATTCAAACAGCGAGTTGCTAAATAACTGGAAGACTTCAATCCATATGTGACTGTATCTAACCTAATACACTTAACAGGTTCATTGGGGTTGTCTCTCCATATATTCTGAAGGGATGTATATTGCGGATAGACCCTTATATTGCGGAACATACGTCTAATATCTGTCGTGAAGGTATGTTTACCTAAACGAAATAATAATATAATGTCAAATAAATTTTTCTGAGTTACAGGAGAATCTAACTGTAATTGGTTCAATGAAGTTTTATTTTTTGTTTGCATTGACCCATCAAAAACTGTACGAAGTCTAGTTGTTTTGCTGCCTTCATTAATAACAGCGTGGTGTGGCAAAAAGTAAACTGCGTGTTTATTTAAATCATACAACTCAATGTCAACATAGTGACCGTGATTGAGTGATAAGTATTCATGTATAAACTTTTGGTATTCAATAAACAAAGTAGGATTGCCATGCAATCGCTTTTCTAAATTAAAAAATCTTTTGAGAGCAAAATAATAAGAATCACCCAAAGTTTCATTAACTTGTGACAAAGGTAGTTTCAGTGGTAAAGCCACATGAAATTGCTTATTTTCTAACTTGACAGTGTTTTGAAATATCTGTTCACAAAGCTCTTGTTCAGAGGAATTTTCAACAAAGATTTCAGGAACCTTTTCGGTAGCCCAAAACTTCTCTATAGTTTGACCTAGTTCAGATTCGCATTTTATTACCTTATTACAAACAGGAGCATATGAAGCAGGTGGTATGTTACCTGCCACAACAGTACCAAACACAGTGTTGAGCAAAAAGACGTTAGGCTGCACTTGCGAGTCCTTGGCGGAGTGCTGGACCGACCGCTGCTGCTGCTGGAGGCTCGCTGATGACTCTAGCAAGCTCAGGCTCGTCGGTTGGCCCGGCAGTATAGCCTGGAAAAATATGTCAGCCCCAATTAACATATGTATTTCACTGGGTACGTTGCATTGTTCATCTGCTAAAGATATGCCTGTTGGTAAATTAAACTTGGGTATATCAAATTTGAACTGAGGTAAATTGCAAGTTATTTGATCAATGATTTGGCAATTGATGTTAGTCTTGAACGGGCCTTTTAATGAATAAATGTCCACTGATACACATGCATTCATTTTATTTATTTGATTTGTTATACCAATTATGTTAACATCACTACGCTGAGGTGTGAGACCTAATAAATGTGCAACTTTTGATGTTATGAAACATACTTGGGACCCGCTATCTAAGAGGGCCTTTATATGGTATTCTTTCCCATCTTGAGAGAATACTTTTATTCTTGCTGTGGGTAATAAAACATTGTTATCTAAGTTACTAGTTAATACCACAGGTTTTGCAGCGGCATGGTTTTCTTGATGCAACGCTGTATTATGATATGCCTTGCATTTCAAGCATCTGAAATGAAACTTGCATTTGCCAGGGTGAGAGCCTAGACAAATCTTACACATTTTGTTTTCTTCAATAAACCTAACTCTCTCATCTGTGGGCAGCATTAAAAATTGTTCACATTTAAATAATTTATGGGATTCACACTTACAGTATCTGCACGTGACGGACTTCTCCTTCATCACATGGGCTGCTACCTTGCTGCTACCATTACCAGGATGTGTTCGATGCCCTTGCTCAACATTCTCCAGCGCGTTGGCCCGGTTCTCAATATATTTGAGAAAATCCTCCAGCTTCGGTTTGGCATTCAAGTCCCGGTCTAGCTGGTAGGCCTTCGCGGTGTAGTTGTCTAATTTGCGAGAGAGAATACATAACAATATAGCATCCCAGTGTATGACATTTGGATCTTGGTTTTTAATAGCAGCTATTTGCTGTCTAACAGTAGAAACAAATTCCCTAAGTGTGACCGCTGTTGATCTAACAATTTGTTTTAAATCTAACAATTTACAAATGTGTTCTGCAGTAATCTTATATTTATTTTCGTACCTATTTTTCAATAAACTTAATGCTGTTTCGTAACTCTCCACAGAGATAGGCAGATTTTTTACTAGATCGAAAGGTTCTCCCCTTAGAAACGATCTAAGGTAGTAGAATTTTTGTATTACATCTAAATTTGTATCACTATGAATCATAGATGTAAAGATATTTATAAATGGTATGTATTCGGTGTGATCGCCTTTGAAAGGTTCGATAGAGATTGGCGGCAACTTTTTTGTAGCCGTGGTTGACGGATGGACTTTGTCGAACTCAGTCAAGGCTTTTAGGTAATTCTCTTCAGTTTCAAAGCCTTCTTTGTCTGAAGAGTCAATGAATAGAATTTCTTGACAGAGTTGCTCATACGACTCAAAGGCTTTAACTAACCGTTGTTTTTGAGACTTCAAATAAGCCGTCTCAAACTCACCTAAATCTTTATCTACAAAGTTAGTGAATCTAGTTATGATACCTTTGTAATAGCTCCGAGAAGCAAATTTTTTCTTCAACTCGTCCTCCATTTTTTAACCACACTATCACACACGTTAATAATTAGGTACAGCGGGTATGTACTCAATTCGAGACCACTACGAATTAAAACTATTGCGATCGTGGCCTTAGTAAGTACTACTATTTGCACTATACTTATTACTTAAATAAAAGAAAAAATACAAATTATTATGGCGCACGATTTGCAGAATGAATGATCGAATCGAATCTTGCGTTGTTGTGTTGACGCGCCGTGCAGTGACCGGAAGTCAATCGGCGGCGTCACTCTTCGTCTCGTTCACTCCGATACGCCTTGTATCTTCTTTCCTTGTCGTTCCTTGAAAACGTCACTGTCAGCGGGAACGAAGTTGTTACGCGGATCGTGCCTTCTTTCTTGCTCACACCAGAGCTCCCCGCGATGGTTGCGCTCCTTTGCACCACTGTATTGCGCGGGGTTTTTTGTCTTGCTCACTCTCGTGTCTACGATGTACGCTAGATGAGTACGAACGATGATTGCGTAGTCACACATTTTGTTTTCTTCAATAAACCTAACTCTCTCATCTGTGGGCAGCATTAAAAATTGTTCACATTTAAATAATTTATGGGATTCACACTTACAGTATCTGCACGTGACGGACTTCTCCTTCATCACATGGGCTGCTACCTTGCTGCTACCATTACCAGGATGTGTTCGATGCCCTTGCTCAACATTCTCCAGCGCGTTGGCCCGGTTCTCAATATATTTGAGAAAATCCTCCAGCTTCGGTTTGGCATTCAAGTCCTTGCTCTTGCGGGAATACGATGAATAGCGTCCCGGGCGGAACGGCAACAATGCTTGCTTACCGCCTTTTGAGTACTTCTTGTAGCGAGAAAAAATATGGCTGCCGCTTTGCTTGCTTCTATGACCGATATGAATATGCGTGTTTTCGCCTCACATCCACGAAATTGAAATAAAACTGTATCCCTCCTTAGGCGTAGATAGGACCATGTAGCAGCGGACTGTTGTTATATGCTTGATATAGGTCTCCTATTCGGGATAATTAAATAATATTCCGGGAGCGATAATTGTTTCACGCACACTTTATTGCGGTTCAAAGAAGAGAGAGTACAAACAATGTTGCCCTATGAAAGATAAGAAAAATACAAAATAATTGTTACCAGTGTTGCTAGTCGCAACAAACCCCATTGGGCCCACTTGGTGCCCTAATCCTCCTTACCCACCCATGGGGAAGGACAGTGCCCCAATATTGGGGACATTAAAATAGCTATGATGATGGCGGTTGGTCTACGGGTAGTCAACGAGGAGTCTACAGGCGATCTACGGGTACTCTACGGGTGGACTACGGGTGATCTACGGGTGGACTACGGGTGATCTACGGGTGGACTACGAGTGATCTACGTGTGGACTGTGCTATGCACATATAGAACTACAATGCGATTGTAGTCGCGTGTGCACTACCCAATAGATCTACAATGCGATTGTAGACAGGGATATATATTTACCCTTAGAATTACAATGCGATTGTAATCAGGGTTTTACACTATAGTCAAGCACATACAGAATTACAATGCGATTGTAGTCACGTGTGCTCCGACCCAATAGATCTACAATGCGATTGTAGACGGGGTTAGAATTACAATGCGATTGTAATCAGAGCGACTATAGTCAAGCACATATAGTCCGATAGAAGAACAACAACAACGCAGAAGATATGCAGCTGCCCAGTCTCCTTACGCAAAATGGGCCCAATCAAGAGGCTTAACTTCAAAATCTTCGCGCTAAGTATTACCCAATATAACTACGATATAATCGTAGTCTAGTTTATATTCTACACCTATATAATAGCACATATAGAACTACAATGCGATTATAGTCACGTGTGCATATTATTATGAAATTTTAATTAGTCTAATTTTTGCCATTTCGACTCGAGATGATGATGATGATTATTACCTTATGTAACTACAACGCGATTGTAGTCAGGTATACACATTATTACCCATTAGAACTACGACGCGATCGTAGCCTGGTTTATAAAGTATTTTTACTTACTTATTTATTTTATACACACTTATATTAGCATATACAGAACCACAATGCGATTGTGGCCAAATCTACACATTATCAGCCAGATATACGCAATAGAACTCCGAAGCTATCGTAGACAAACTATTATCCGAAGTATAACTATGCAAATAGTAATATTATCAGATGATAACCATGTAACAAAAGTGTGTATCTTACTATACAATTCGAACACCCTTTAAGTATCTCATACTTATCAAAACTTTACTAGACTGATACAGTCAAGTATCATTTTTTTTCTGGCTGCGTAAGTTCTTAGAACTATAATGATGTTATAACCATGCACTGTCATTATTAACTCAGCTCTGTTCATTTCAGCTAAGCACGGACTTCGAGTCTCACAACTCTTGGCAGTGACAGATTATCTGTATGTATCTGTTGTTATATATGTTTGAACATCAGGACTGATGAAAATCGCTGACCATAGCTGGTCATCATAACAGGTATGTACTCATACCAAATATCTAAACATTGGGGTTTAACACATAGAGCTCAAGAGAAAGTTGGGAAACGGAGTTCGGTAAACTGAGGAAAGGAAATCCACTCATCAATCGAGATGATTATTCGCCAAATGTACATAATTTAGATAATTTACAATATACACGTCTGGTACATTTATTAAATACTTTTAATAAATCGACTGATCAATCGATCAATTAGTTATTTCCTATATATTTCATATATAAAACAGGTACTTTATGTCACTACTGAGTATGGTGTCAAATTTGACAGTATTTTAAATAAACTGTTCAGGCGATCAATTTTCTCCTAAAAGTTTGTATAATGAAATTTTTTCATTTTCAGTCCGTGTGACTCCGGAATCACCCAATATCGGGTCAATATCCGATACCAGTGTCTTTATCTTTTTATTATTAGCAACTCGCTTCACTGACAGTTGCCCATGTATCTTTATACATAAAGAACACATACATAAAGTTTTATACATAAAGATTATAATACATAAAGATTCAGCTTCTTGACTGATTTTTTGCAGATTGCATTCAAATTCAATAAGTAATGATACCAACTACAAACTGAGATTATGTACTTACTTATTATTACATACTATATTTCAATACTTACATATGATCAAGCTTATCAATCCAATTAACCGGCTTTTACGTTCACTGTAGTTGTACAACAGCAACGCTCTAAAGCACCTTATAAATGGAATAAAAGTACCTTAAGCCAGTAAGAGCAGTGCTTTCTTTTTTGGGCAAATTAAAGTAAGATAACAAAGCACTTGTTTCATGAACTAGACATTAGCCCTTAGCTCTAGCTTGAGCAAGCAAGTACTGAACAATATTAGATACTCAGTATGTTGTTTTTAGTTTCTGTTTATGGGGATTTATTCAAATAGCCAATATGGCAATGGGTTTTTTTTTTTTCTGATCGTAAATGTGTTGAATATTCTATGTAAACTCGAATCTTTAGTACTAATATCCCCATCATTCTATTAACAAATTTATTTCAACAACTGGAAGCATAATTATAGATATCTATCTTAGTGATTTGGATGCGAATTTTTTGATCAATAACAAAAAAAAAAAAAAAAAAGATGTATAGTAGTATAATATGGACCTTTATTTTTCTACAGCTACTGTATTTATTACAAATTACTCCTAGCCAAGGCCATCTGCAACGACTTGCGTGAGTAAGTTACCATTTGGCACAAGGAAATAATCTATTATCGAGAATCTAATTACAATTAAAGACTCTCTTGTCATTACACGTCATTTGCCTATACGTTACAGAACTTTTAGATTCTTCTTTCGGACATAACTATTTTCTTTATAATATGTATTTGTTACTGGAAACATAATAAGCTTGTACAGAAAGTACACTTTCATTTCGTTTGTTGAATTCAGTCTTTCGTTAATAGTTCTAACTAAAGGCTCGTGCATACGAGTACGTACTCATAACAAAAGTTATAGTTAAATCATCGTACTGTGGTAGGTACCTAATACTACCTATAGTTTATACTCTATGACTGTGGCCGATTCCCCTATATATTCGGCTAAGTACAGTCTATAAAAACAGTGTAGTTTATATAAACAGTATATTTCAGCAGAAATGTACCGACCTCAAATTTGCATATTCATGTTTTTTCTCTTGCAAACTAATATATATTTGTCAGGTGAAGATATTCCTCGAGTACTTATAGAAAGAATCCTAAATTAGTATAGTGTCCTTTCAACTCGACACATTACCCATCTAGAAGTATATGTTCATAATCAATACAATAAAGCTTTCTAACATAGGTAGTAAAAATTCTAGTCGCTATTCGTAAAATTAACTCTGAGCAAGCATCTCTGCCTGCGTTGAGTTTGCTATTGCAGACTAAAAAATGTTCATCCATCACATCTCTCTTAGTAAATATTTACGTTTTAAAGTTAACATATCTTATTCCCAAATAAGCCTGTTAAAATATCCTGTCTCACATGAAATAACTATAGTGTTAATTTGGTTATGTTAATTATTGTCCCATACGGTATACTCATAGAACTTTTAATCTGTTTCTTGTTAACTACTTTTTCTCCCAAAATATCAAGGCTAGCAACCAAAGTCTGTACCCTACAGAACTTAAACATTGTATTTGATAAGCTTTAATATTTTTCACCATTACAAAATGAAAAAACCGTAATGGCATTGCATCACATAGCCTATTCGAAGAATTTTTTTTCTCCAATTTCGTATTTTTTTTTTGTTTATATCTAATATCTTTATGGAAGATAATCGTAGATACAACTACATTTGTATTTATTCATGTAATTAACCATCCTATATCAAAGTATCTAAGGATACATTTTTAATAGCTCACATTAAAAAATAATAAGAATTAATATTATTATAATGATATAAAAATAAAAATCTTGCAAATTTCGCAATGGCTCTAAACATCTGCTTAGTGAATTGAAATAAATATCGAGGAAGCAACGTCGTAGTATAATTGATGGTTAAACAAACTTACCTTAATGAAGTTTGACCATAATTATACAAGACGTTGCTTCCGAAGATATTTATAACCCGCCTGTCCCAATCAATATGTTAAATACATATTACGATATCCCAAGCGCCACATTTCGAAATTTTGTTCTAAAGGAATGAAGCGGGCGGGGCGCCGCCGCCGGTGGTGACTTGTAGAGGTGGGACGACGGTCGGATGTCAATTTTTGACTAATTTTATTTTATGTTATTTTATCCTTAGGTTCTAAAAATTGTGTCATGCCTAGTACATAGCAGAGCGAGCTGCTTAGTGAATTGAAATAAATATCGAGGAAGCAACGTCGTAGTATAATTATGGTCAAACTTCATTAAGGTAAGTTTGTTTAACCATCAATTAGTCGCAGTTACCTTTTAGGGCAACAGCGTAAGTGTACTGCGCTGATCATATAAATCTAAATGATGCTGACAGATCACAAAAAAACCTGCAAGTTGACCAAATAAAGTTTAGTATTTATGGTGCAACTACAACTCTAGAGGTATATATTCATGGAATAGGCTTATGTGATTATAAAGTGCCACAGGATGGTAAAGCG